>CAMTDV010000013.1:70221232-70309574 GCA_947069175.1 Scalesia atractyloides | reverse complement strand
TTCACTTTAAAAAAAATCTATAACATTTGAAAATCTATTACTTCCAAAGATAACTAGGAAACATTTAATATCCCTATAGAAAGAAAACTATCACTTTTGATTAATCTTTTGCACTCGAAAGATACACTTCAAACCTTTTGCATAAAAGAAGTTGTTAATAAACACCTTCTCTAGTTTTTAAAAACTTTTTTCCCATATAATCTTTTTTTAACAACTCACGATGTATTAGCTATTCATAAGTGACCTTTATGATTATTATGAGTTATATATCCATAAATGTGCTTAGGATGTATTTTCTTGATTTACTAAAATAACATAACAAGGAAACACTTAACAACTCCACCTTGTGCTTGAGAAAATGAAATCAATTATTCAAACTATGAGAAAATGGAAAGATGAATCCACAAAACACATGAAAACGATACTTTTATTTAGTAATATCCGTGTATCATGGCATAATTATAAATTATTGGTCAGGACAATAGGGGAAGGGGACGGGCATGCTGATGGCATCGCATTTCTCAGAGAATGGGCGAAGATATTGGTAGTTCAAAGGCCGGTTGAAGTGATGAATATTGATGTATTCACATAAACAAACTTTATGCTCATCAATTTCGTGCAACAAACTAAATCTGGCCGTCCTCCACTGTGTAAGGCCGGATAGCATTCTTTTATGTCTCGATCTGGATCACAATCTTGAGCATGCACATTGTCCAAAAGAAGCATGAGTAGCAATAAGGACAATCACCTTCTTCATTTTATGAACTCTAAGATTTTAAGTTTAGATTGAAAACCAAATATATAGTATGTTGTGTGATGTTTGGATTATATATATACTAACCACCGTCTTGATGCATTCAAAATAACTTTAATGGGGTAATTAAATCAGTATTTGGTATGACAAAGTATTAAAGTAACGCACAAATTTGATTAAATGTGTTGTTTTAAACGGGGACAAATAAATTCTATTAAATGCGTTTATAAAATCATCATTTTAACTTTAGTAGTTTTCTTCAAATACAAAACAAAACATTGTTTATGTAATAATATTTTAACTTAATCTAGAACCAAAACGTATAAACACTGTTTTATATAATGTTATTCTGGATTTCGGGGTTTTTGTTCATTTAGTTAACTAGCTAGATTTGTCCAAAATAGTTCATTTAATTTACTTATTATGAAAATATATTATTTGCAACATGTGATTCATTTGTTTTGATTGATTAGTAGATATATATTACATGTTATTATATAGTTTGCTTGATTAATACAAGTGTAATTGTTTTTGGTTTTATATTTTTTTTTTGTTTATAAAAGAAGTTATTATTAATAAGTATAATATCTAATTTTTTGAAACTTATTCTCTACTTGTTATATTTGTACAACTAATGTTTGTATTGATAAATTACAAGGGAGCTCTTAACGCCTCTCAGTTAATGCATAAAATGGCAATAAACTTCTAGGGCGGTAGGGGGTGTGCATAAAATGAGACAGCCGCACGACCTGTTGTAATTTGATTTTATATAAAATGTCAATAAGCTTCTATGACAACCTAGTGATCAACTGACTATGTACAACATAATCACTACTTAATATAAATTAAAAAAACTAATTCAATAATTGACACAAATCCATTAACGACCAAGCTTTTGATAAAAATTAAACAAGTCGAGCTCGAGTTTGAAAAAACTGCTAACAAAGTCGGCTCGAGTGTTAGATATAGAGGTCAAAACGAGCTAAGCTTTAGCTCTCAAGTTATTAGAGCATATTGTTAGCTTGGTGCTACATCTTTACATCAAGGTGATTTAGAAGGGTCTTAGCCATCAACGATGTCTCTTATAATAATTACTTGGTTTTAGAAAGAAACCAACTTCTACCGTAGGATTGGATGCCACATAAAAAGTAGAACCAGGTTGCTCAGCTCTTTTTATTCAGAAAAGTTGGGTACTAAATGCTCATATATTTGCATCTCGTAGGAAACAAATCTCGATCGTCGTTCATAAAAGTTGGATTAATACCTTGATTCCCCCTCTAGAAAATAGATCTTAGATCTACCACTGCCTATGGGACCATATAGTTCGCTTGATTAATACATATAAAATAATTTTAGTTTGTTTTTTAATACTATCCATCAACTAATAACGGACCATATAGTTTGCTTGATTAATACAACTAATGTTGTACAGAAAAATTACAATATTTTCAACGTTTGAAACTATATATTGGACATAATGAAATATTTACATTTCATATAAAGTTATAGACTATATGGCTTGAAGCTTGATAACCGGTTACCATTTTTTACAATGATTTGTGACGTTCTTAGCAAATATATATAAGAGTATAACAAGGTTGTTGGCTAAGACCCTTGTAATTCACCTTGATACAAAAATGTAGAAACCAAACCAACAATATGCTCTAATAACCTATGAGAGCTAAAGCTAGCTCTTTTCGAGCTCTATATCTAACACTCGAGCCTAGCATGTGAGTTTTTTTCAAACTCGAGCTCAGCTTATTTAATTTTTATCAAAAGCTTGGCTGTCGTTAGATTTGTGTCACTTATAGAATTAGTTTTTTTAATTTATATTAAATAGTGATTATGTCGTACATGTAAAATTTTTGGGTTTGTTGAGTAGACTAGGTTGTCATTGGGTTTTGGCACGAACCAGCTGACCTATTATAGTTTGGTTATATATATAAAACCAAACTATAATGGGTTGTTTCGTACTCCGTTTATCTGTTTGCCATTTTATGCACACCCCTACTGCCATGGGAAGTTTGTTGCTTTTTGATGCATTAAATTTGTTTATTGAGTGGCGTTAAGAGCTTGTAACAACCCGACCGATGACGGAAATATCGTGACATCACTTAGTAGACTGTTAAATAGCACACCAAAACTAAAATTTTAAAATATTCATTAAATAACTTGAATATCCATCACAACGAAAAAGCCAAATAGTTCAAACAAGCAAAACGAATCCCAATTAAAATTATTCAAAGTCCGGTATGATCCTAAGTGATCAGTTGTAAAGCATCCTTAAACATTGTTTCATGTTATATGTGCAGAATAAAAGTAAACTTTAAAAAGTTGGTGAGCACATAGAGTAAATACATATAATAAGTACGAAAAATCACAATTCATGTATAGTAAGTATCGTAATGCAATTGTATAGCTCAAACAAGCATATAAGTTGTATATTCAAATCTTAGTTGACTTGGTATTATTATTGGTTTCTATATGGGGAACTTTCCCTAAAAAGGCTAAGGATTAGGAATGGGTATCAGGCCAATACATCTATCATATACTTCCATTCGGCTTATACGGAGTTAATAAATGTATGTTGATATGTAAAATATTTGTAAAGTAAGTACAACAATAGCAAATATGAAAACAAACAACTAGTTGGGAAGTAACTTTGTAAAAATGACATGTATGGTCCCTTATGGTCTAAAACTTTTGTAAAACTTTTTATTGCAATTTAAAAATTTAAAGATTTTATACAAATGCTTACTAATAAAATGAAATTTGAAGATGTCTTGTTGTTACAGAGCTCCCTTGTAATGTACAAACATTAGTTGTTACACATATAACAAGTAAGAATAAGTTTTTTTAAAAAACAAACATGATACTTATTAATAATTTCTTTTATGAACAAAAACTATAAAAGCAAAAACAATTATACTTGTATTAATCAAGTAAACTATATAATAACATGTAGGGTTAGGATCAAATACAAAGGAGAACGTAAATAAGAAGGGTAAGAATGATTCTAGTCCATTAATCTTATATTTGGAGGGTTGAGATTGGTTTTAGGGAAAATAAAATAACACACTTAAAAGGAATCTTACATATATTGATTTTATCTCTCCACATGCAAGACACTTGCTAATTCCCTCATCAAATTTAAAAACGTTCATAACTTTTTCATATGACATTTGTTTTTAAAAAAAATCACCATAATAACGAGCGTTTTTTTATCTTTAATATGAGTATGATATTACTATATAAAAATAAAATAAAAAAATTCACTTTTACTAGGTTTTCTTTGTATTGTGTTAAAGGTTGTGACCATTGTGTCTTTCAACTGGGTTTTGATCCTTACATTTTTACTAAGGTTTTTATACATTGTGTTATTATCAAAACTTATAACACAATGTTAATTTGGGTTCTGTTCATTTCATTTTTATTAGAACCTGTAACAAAATGTATGACACAATAAAGATGATGTTATATTGGGTACTCTATACATTGTGTATAGGCTCTGGTTATTGTGTTTATTTTGCTATCCTTAATCTGGTGTTCATTGTGTATTAGTCTGTATTCATTGTGTTTTAGTCTATTGTCATTGGTCTTTTATTTGCTCTTACTAATTGTATCTTTTATCTGTCATTATCAATTGTGTTTTTAGTCTACTTTTCATTGTGTTTTAGTTTGATATCATTGTGTTTAATGTTCATTGTGTCTTTTATCTGTTGGCATCGATTTTGTTTTTTTTTTTGTCTACTTTCCATTGTGTTTTTAGTTTGATACTCATTGTCTTTTACGTTATGTCCATTGTGTCTTTTATCTGTTGTCATCGATTGTGTTTTTGTCTACTTTCCATTGTGTTTTTAGTTTGATACTCATTGTGTTATATGTTATGTCCATTGTGTAATACGCAACTGGGTTTTCTTATTGTGTTTTACGTTTTGTATAATATGCAACTGGGTTTTCGATTTTTTTTCTAAACATAACAATATGGTACTCATATTAAAGATAAAAAATGCTCGATTTTATGGTATAATTTTTTTAAAAACAAATGACGTATTAAAAAGTTAGGGGCGTTTAAAAAATAGGGGGAAATAGCATGTGACTTGCATGTGCATAATTTTTTTTATACTCTTTGACAAAATTAACATTCCCACTTGATTTCTTTTGAGACTCTTGTCACTTTATAATGGCTTCTTAAACTTCTTATTTTTATACTTCTTTGTAATAACTCAACCCCACTCAACCCATAACATGTAATATATTTGTACTAATCAATCAAGAAAAATGAACACACATATTGTGTAAATGATATATTTTCATTAATCAAGTAAATTAAGTGAACTAGTTTGGACAAATCAAGCTAGTCAAACTAAGTGAACAAAAATCCTAAAATCCAGAATAACATTATATGAAACAGTGCTTATATGGTTTGGTTATAGGTTAAGTTAAAATCTTATTACATACACAATTTTTTTTGTTTTGTATGTGACCAAAACTACATTCACTGTTTTACAAACACATTTAATAGAATTTATTTGCCCCGTTTAAAAAACACATTTAATCAAATTTGTGCGTTACTTCAATACTTTATCATATATATTCATTTAATTACCCCATTAAAGTTATTTTGAATGCATCAAGATGGTGGTTAGTATATATAATCTAAACATCACACAACACAATATATATTCGGTTTTTGATCTAAACTTGAAATCTCAGAGTCTATAAAATGAAGAAGGTGATCGTTCTTATTGCTACAATTGCTGCACTCGTGCTTCTTTTAGACAATGTGCATGCTCAAGATTGTAATCCAGATCGAGACATAAGAGAATGCTATCCGGCCTTACATAGTGGAGGACGGCCAGATTCAGTCTGTTGCACGAAATTGATTGAGCATAAAGATTGTTTATGTGAATATATCAATATTCATCACTTCAATCGGCCCTTGAACTACCAATATCTCCGCCCATTCTCTGAGAAATGTGATGCTATCGGCATGCCCGTCCCCTTCCCCTATTGTCCTGACCAATAATTTGTTCTTGTGCCATGATACACAGATGAATAAAAAAAGTGTCCTTTTCATGTGTTTTGTGATTCATCTTTCCATTTTCTCATGGTTTGGATAAGTGATTTCATTTTCTCAATAAAAAAGGTGGGTTTGCTAAGTGATTCCCTGTTATGTTATTTTGGTAAATCAAGAAAATACATCATGAGCATATTCATGGATATATACAACTCATAATGACCATAAAGGTCACTCTATGATATTAAGTGATTTGTTGTCATTTCTGAATAACTAATACATCGTTAGCTGGTTACAAAAAGATTATGTGGGAAAAAAGTTTTTAAAAACCGGATAAGGTGTTTATTAACAAGTTCTCTTTACACAAAAACGTTGAAGTGTATATTTCGAGTGCAAAAGATTAATCAAAGGTGATTAGTTTTTTCTTTATTTGGGATACTAAATGCTTCCTTTTTATCTTTGGAAGTTATAGATTTTCAAATGTCTATATTTTTTTTGAAAGGCAAATTCTTTAAAATTAATCCTTTGTATGGATGTATATAAAACTAATCATTTCTTTAATCGTGTTGTCTGTGGGACTTGAGCGCAAGACCTTTATACCTAAGGGCTTGTTTGGTTCATATAATAATTTTGAAGGAACTGGAATTCCTAGGAATTAGAATGTTTGATATGTAAGATCATGAATGGAATTGACACATAGAAAAATAAATTGACAAAAATACCCTTTCACATGAAAAAATGCTACCATTTCATTCAAGTTTGTTCATCGCCACCAACAAATTAGTTCATATGATAGCTAAATTTACCATATGTTAAATCAATATGTGGTTCTATTCATCCCCATCACTAATAGGATTATCTACATTGAATCATTTGGTTTGACTCCATCTAATAATCTCAAAATGAAGTAATCTCTAAATTCGATTTCATTTGTAAATAGAGATTAGAAGTGAAAATAAAAGTCAGAACTAAATTCAATTTAATTTGCCTTGTATATCTATCATTGTTGCCATGTTGGTCTAAAACATTGATATGTAGAAATGGAGAAGGATTGGTTACGAAAAGAATCACGATTAACAGGTGGATGCGACGGAAGAAATGCTTGAAGGGTCTTTTTGTAATACTAGGACTTTCCATTGGAATTCTAGAATTCCTTCACCCCTTGGATGGAAAGTTGAAATCATGCGTTTGAGATAATTTGATGGAAAAAAAAATTCTAGTTCAAATTCCATACCTGAGTAACTAAACACATTTTCTAATGGGATGTTTCATATTCCTATTTCAATTATGTAACCCCCTAAATATTCTTCTTATAGCTTAAACAAGTTAGAGGGGTTAAAATATAAAAAAGCTGATAATACAAGTGTAGGGGCCAAAACTGTCAACAAATGAAAAATTTTGCATCACAGTGCTGCCTGGTGAACCGTTGGACATTACCTCTTCCAGACCGTTAGGGGTCCCCAAAAGCAAATTTTTTTCTTGATCACCAAGCATTACCACCTTTCTCCATGTATGGACACCTAGCACGAATCTTGCCACCTTCATTTTGGTCTTGAAACTTGTTAGGACACTAATCAACATCATAACACTTCATCAAACACTTGGCAACACCTCCTTGATCCTCCATTAGCATAAATAGGTCCATGTTCTTGAGTTTAATTCACACATTTCATTCTTCACTTCTTAAATCACTCTTGGAGCTTGCTCTAGTCATAGGAGCCTCCTTTGCTGAGTTCTAATCTTTCCTTTAAACACCAGTAAGTGTTTCTCCTAGTCTATTTCATTTTCTTAGCTAGTTATTAGCCAAAAGTCATGCAATTTAACTTTTGCTCTGACTTTTGGTTATGACTTTATGGTCAAGTCAAAGTTCAAATTAACTTTGCTACTTGATCGTAATAATGAAGGTAATAATCCCTTATGATTACACTCTCTGATCATCACGTTGAGTAGGCGAAATGACGAGTTAGACATGTTTTAAATAAAAGTACAAATCACATAAATTGCATTTTACGAAAAATGAACTTTCAAGTATTAAAACCAAAAGTTTTGACACCAAATCAGTTTGTAAAACAATATAACACATGCTTTAACACGTCTAACTCGTCATTTCTAGTTTAGCACTTATTCCTAGTCGAAAGTCAAACAGTTTAACTTCTGCTTTGACTTTCGAATCCGACCCGTTTGGTCAACCTTAGGACTCAACCAAGCCAATAATATGACCATAATAATATAAGGATTAATCCTCTGAGTTATACCTTATGGTCATTCCGTTTGGTGAGTCAAATGACGAGTCAACAATATATACTTTAAAAATTTCAAAAATACTGTTTTGGCATAAAATGGTTTTAAAACTTATATGGTCTATCTTTTAAACATCAAGATTGATCGTATAACATCATGAAACTTGTTTTGACATGTTGGACTTGTCATAAGACCCATTTGACCGTCCTGGCCCGTATTTGCGCACATGACTAGTTAATTAGCATAAACTAGCCGCAATGGGTGAAGATACTTCGAAACATTTTGCAATTGGAATGTTAAGTTTAACCAACCATGTTACATGAGATCCAGTGTTCATATGGTTATAAACCGCATTCTATTCACTCTTCCGTCAAATACGTATTATGGGCATTTAGTAAACTTTCTATGGAAACTTCCTGTTTGGACAGATTATGTGTTGTTACTTTAACCAATTATAACTTGGTCAAAACTAACCAAATAAAGTAAACTCTTACAATTTGACTAAGTTCATTAAAATACGATTTCAACGATGTATGATAAATCTACACATATCTCAGTTTGGACCCTTAAATGTCTAAAATCAAACAAAAGGTCAAAACTAGATAGTTTGCAAAGATTAATAGTTTTGACCATTTTACGTATTCCAAACAAAAAAACTTCCTAAATGAAAGTTGTAGAGCACACTTTAGTGTAGTGAAATGGAAATTTTTATAATTTTTCGACAATATTTGCTATTTTAACATATTTTACAAAAACAACACATAAGGCTACCAAAATTTCTATCTTCTAAAACATTTAAACTTCTTCAAAGTTATGATGTTTCATAACCCACATTCTTTCACAAAAATCATCACAACAAAACTTTGACGAATAAATCTTTATTTCTAGGGAACGCTTGAGATTTGCAAGCACGATAAAGCACATCATCGACAACCCAAGTGAGTACATAGTTCCCCTCTTTTACGTTTTCAAATGTTTTGGGGGTGATTCATATGTTCCTATTACTATTTTCAAAATTTCAAAACAATATATATATGGTTTATATACATAGTACACTTTCCATTTTATGAAATTTGATGGTGCGTCGAATATGATACATTCATTAACTTTGGCTGAGCCGACCGGTAGTAAGTTATGGCGCTATAGGATTGAAAATCTCATTTTCGCTTCCTAGGTCTGTTTGAAAGTTTTCTCTGGGAATGACAGAAACTGTGAAACCCAAATCGAAAAACCCTTTTTAGGGATTATCCGACAGTCCACAAGCCTTAAATGTATTCAGCGACAAACCACACTCGTTTTATACAAGACAAGACAATTTGGTTTATACAAAACAATACAATTTGGTTTAGACATTGGTTTATACAAGACAAGACATTTGATTTATACAAAACTATACATTTGGTTTATACAAAGTCACAAATGGTTTTCAAACATATATAAACCATATATATATTATTTTAAACCAACTAGTTATTCTTACAATTTTTCACAAGGAACAATTTTGTCAAGATTCATGGCTACAAAAATTTATTTAAAATATCAACTCTTGTAGTTGGTTAAACATATTTCAATACAAATTCATAGCACAAAACCTATGTTACTTACCAACTTTGTTGTTGACATTATTTTCACATATGTTTCAGGTGCAAATGTGTGATGATTATTCAAGTATGCTACACGTAGGAATGGACCCGGACCTTTGTTGCTTTAATCTGAAAACAATTACTTGTAATCTTTTGTTGTTGAAAACAATATAATATAATGAAACTTTAGTACCATGTGTTATGAGCAATTTGTAACGTGACTTCCGACGTTTCCACCGCGGGTTGTATTTGCAGTTGAGGTGTTACAAATTCCATCAAATTGTATAAACCAAAAGGGGCCTTAGAATTAGATTATTCCTCTTTTTATTAGGAATTATAGTGGCACGTGCCACAAACTAGTTTGCTCTTTACTCTCCGCTTTTGATAGTCCTGGTTAGTTACTCGTTGGCTTTGTTTTTTTCACTTTTGAGTCCTTATCAAAAGTGCCTTCCTACGATTCTAACAAATTGGTTTGAAGAACATGAAATAGTTTAGCCTTTTGGATCTTTAGATATTTAATACCTGGAGTTATGAACAAAGTTTTAGTAAAAGGGGTTGAATACAATATCTTTGAAATTTGTAACTATATATTGGATGTAATGAAATACTGACATTTATATAGAGTTATAGACTATATGGCTTAAAGTTTGATAAATGGTTACCATTTTTTACAGCTATTTGTGTCATTCTTAGCAAATATGTTTAAGATTATAACAAGTAGAAAACATGTTTAACATGTCTCCGTTGCAAGTTAATGTTTAGTGTCAAAAAAACTAACCAAAATGAATATATTTGTATTATTCAAGCAAACTATATGGTCCTCACAGGCAGTGGTGGATCCGGATTTATTTTCTAGGGGGAGACTCGGGGTTTTAACCGAAATTTTATGGGTGACGATTGAGATTTTTTCCTACAAGCTGCAAATATATGAGTATTTAGTGCGCAAATTTTCCGAATAAAAAGAGCTCAACTTTAATCGAGCAACCTGGTTCTACTTTTTATGTGGCATCAAATCCTACAATAAAAGTCGGTTTCTAACCAGGTAATTTTTTTATAGGGGATGTTAGGATCTAAGTTTTAAATTGTGTGCTTTATTTGAACTAATTGTGTATGAAAGATAATATAAGATGGAATTACAGCAGAATTATATGAACACACAATTTTGGAAAGATATCAAACTTGTATTGATGATTATAATCAAAAGATTACAAGAACGATTTGACACTCCCCTTCAGCCTAATCACTCACAATCTGTTTGTATAAAAGGAATGTATGTGATGTGATAAAATAGATCTGTAACATGATAGATATATTTATACTAAGTACAAACATTTGTTTGCAATCAAGGCTGACATCACCCTGATGGCAGCATATAACATTCCTAACAGAATTGATTCCACAGATGTCTAACATCTGATGGAATTAACAAATGCATTAAACATCTGTTTTGATTGACACTGTTAAGTTAATAAACTCTGTTCTTTAAACCTCTGTTGACTAGTTCCAAACATCTGTTAGGCCTAACAGATGTTTGGTCTTCACCATCAGTGCTTTGTCTACAACAGGGCTTTAGCCTTTGAACAAATGTTTCTTCTTCTCCAATAGTGCTTTCAAGTCTTGAACAAATCTTTGGATTCTTTAAATAGATATTCTGTTAGTGTTCAAGATTCACTATCTTTGGGGAGAGTTGTAATTCAAACTTTTTTATGTCATGATCAGAGGAGCATGTTTTGGCTTTTATATCATTTGTTCTTTTGTAGGTCCAACAATCTCCTCCTAGAACTATGGAAGCCAAAATTTAGCTTTAGCTTTATTTGATCATTTTTTTTATTTTTATCAACTTCTCTTTTATTTGGCCTTTGAATAGTAGCTCACGTTTTAAGTTGAAGTTATCTTTTAGGTCCCTTTCGAGTTCAAGACCTAGTAGGTCTTGTAGATCTTCATTTCTTAGGCCAAAAGCACCGTTCAAGTAGATCTTTTCAACTTCTCCATTAGCCCCGAGGAGAATCAATTCTCGGCTTGTGTTATCAAACTTTCATTTCAAAATTTTGAGGCTAGATGGATTTCCTAGGCCAGAAGTTATTTGTGATGAGTTGGGGCAAATTGGTCTTCCAAAAATTTAATCAAGTAGATCTTTTGGATTTGTATATGGATGCATATACATTAGCTTAATCTGATTCCTTCTATCCTGAGCTCATCTTGATAGATCTTCATATCTTCTTTTGACATATCCTTTTGTCTTTTGAGATAGCTTCTTACAGCTGTTGAGATGTTCTTTGCTAATAGAAGCTCTTAAGGATTAACCAATGTTTTGATGGGGGAAGTCTACTTGTTCATAGTCTGGCTTTCTTGGGATTAAGGGATCTTTTTCTCTTAAAACATTAAGCTTTTTATAGTTCTATGTAATTGTTGGATCATCCCATTTAGCCATTGATCTTAAAGAGCCAAAATTTGAAGTAGCCATCTCTTCCTTCATCTTTCTCAACTACAGAGCCTTTTTGTCATTAGGCCTGTTTCCTGCTTTCCAATTGGGAGATGTAAGCTTTAGCTGTGGATCTAGGAGCAACTTTTCAATTCTTACTATTTCATCTAATAAGGATTCAGTTAAGATCATCCTGTAAATTGTGCTCTGGTTGCTTTATATGGCTTTTTCTTTATAATGTAATCAAGATGGTCTTCTCTTAATGTTCTTATGAGATCTGATCACTTATTGGACCATGAGAAAGATTCTTGCATAATCTTCCAAGGCATTTACTTTTCTATATTCCTCAGATAAGATGAATTGTAGTTGCTTGTCATCATTCCTTTTGTTTCTCTCTAGAGCTATCCTTTCAGCCTACTTCATTTTAAGCTCCAAGTATTCTTTGTTGGATAACTTTGCAAAGAAGCGAATGTGAGTTGATTGGTATCAGATGTGGAGTAAGAGGACTATATTTGTTAACTCCAATGGATGTGTAGAAATGGTTATGGCTATGGTGTTTGATGGATCTGATAGTGAAAGTGATGAGGGAGTGGTTGTTGTGGTGATGGTGAGTTGGTTTATGGTAGATGGTAGATGGTGGTGATGATGTGATTTTGATAAGTGAGGGTTTAGGAGTTTCTTCATCATCATCTTGGATAATGAGTTTTTCTTTTCTGGTCCTGGTTTGTGGTGTAGGTGTTTTTGTTGGTGGTGATGGGATTTATGTTGGTAATTTCCTTTTGGTGATGAGAGTAGGGCCTTTTGGGAAATAGGCTTAACTGGTTCTGGAATTGTGGTGTCATTGTGGATGTAACAATTGTTGTCACCTTTATAATAGCAACATTGGTTTGGATAGGAAGATCAGTGTTTTGAGTTTGAGTGGTGGCAGTGGTTTGAATTGTTGGTACAATGGTTGTGGAGATAGAGCTTTGAGGAACCAATGTTGTAATAGTTCATCTTACTTGTCTTGCAGGTTGTCTTATTATAGGCACCTTTGTTGAAGAACCCATGTTTTGTTCAATTCTCTGCTTTTCAAGTGTTTCCCAGACTATCAGTGCATCCTTTGCTTCCCTTGGATCTCTTCTTTTATCCTTTTCAATGGCAACTTCTTTAGCCTTTTTGGCAGCAAACATATCAGGCCTCTTTTGTGCTTTCTTGATCTGAGGGGGTAATTTTCTCATCCCTTCTGCATTCTCCCCCTTTTTGGCATCATATTTTGGATAACTGGGTTTTGGAGTAGAGCCAACGGTTTGAAGAAGGTGATCTTTGATGGATTTGATTTCAGCTTGTGTATCTTTAAACCTTGCATCAACCATATTCCCAATATTCCTGATCAACTCCATATGCATATTGTGGGTAGCATAAGTCGATGCTCTTAAAGTTGTTGGTATATGTGTGCATGAATCCACATTTCTTTTGCAATTTCTACATTTGTAGGAAGAATTGAAGACTCTATCTTGGTTATTCTCTTATCAATTCTTGGTATCTTAACTCATCACCTAAATTAAAGGATCATTTGGATTCCTACAAGAGCTAGTAGTATATGGTTTTGAACAAAATGCCCATTATTCTTGGTTCTTGGACTTCAAACTGATAGAGAGTGTACTATTGTATACTTAACACTTGTTGCCTTCAAAGAGGCCTTAGCTATGTAACTAGTGTCTAGCTCTGAGACTGGTGTCCCTACAGTTGTAGTGACTGCCTCACTTGAAAAACCTGTAAGTGTCACTTTTGACACAAGAGGTGTATCCTCTTCTGCTTGTGGGTTAGCAAAGAGATCTGAACTTGCACTAGTCACTTATTGGAGTGTGCTCTAAGTGATGAGTGGTTGAGAGAAAATAGTTTTGGGCAAGTTAGATGCATTTGCATCAAGCAATGGTTTGATGGTGGTAAGTATGCGTGATGGAATGGAAATAGAAGTAGCCTTAGGAGAAGGACTTGAGGATAGTTGTTCAAGTGAATCATCTAACTCACTTTGTGGTTCCCCTATGCTTACAACACTATTCTTTTGTGAGGATACGTGAGGAGTTTGGATGGGTGGAGATGCTTGCATCGGTTGTGAGGAAGTAACTACAGATGTTAGTTGTATTTGTGTTACATCAGGCTCCTTTAGCATCTTAACCTCGAGAGTTACCCTTCTGGTTCTTTGGATTTGGGGAAAGAAAGAGAAATGATTTTTGTGGATATGGCTGGTGTCTGTTCCACAATGCTGGTTTGTACATTGTGGTAACCAGGAGCAGTGGGCTCAACAACTGATGTTGTAACATCTGTTGCTTGGTTTCTAAAACTGTTGGATCTATTGAACCCTATAAAAGAACAGATGATTGGAAAACCAAAAACATCTATATCATTTGATCAAGAATAAACAGTGTTCTGAATATTTAACTCCTCCCAAAGGCAAAGACATCAACATCTACTACTCAAAGGTCTGTTGAAGCTAAAGTCTATTTACAAAGACTGTTGAATACAAGCTATTCTCAAAACCTAAAGATTGCCAAAGAGAACCTCTGTTATTGAAGATAAGAACTGTTGAAGCAAAGGTCTGCTGGACCAATGGAGGATAAAGCTATCAGAGGTTCCTTCAACAGATGCTGGTTCAACAGAGTTTATATTTATATTTCAATGTAATAGTGTTTTAGATTTAGCAGATGTTAGAGTTTGTTAGGTCGTTAGATGTCACTATCAAGGTGACGTCACCCTAGATGCCATATTGGTTTGATTTGTACTATAAATAGAATAGTGCATGTACGGTTCTATTCATCACTTTCCTTCTAACATTTCTGGACGAACAAATCAGAGTGATCTTAGGCTGAGGGGGAGTTGTAATATTTGCATGCATACGTGAATCAAAATCTTCAAAAGCATGTTGATGAAAACAATGTCTTTATTGTTCTGAAAGTTTATTATTTCCGCTACACTCATTATCTTATTTTATCTTCTTTCATTTGATTTCATCTTAAACAATCACAACAATATCAAACTCAGATCCTAACAAAAACATTTTCAAATTTTCTTGACTTTTAGAAGTCAATGCATGTGAATGTTTCGTTCGAAAGACTTTTTATTTGCAGGGCTTCTCCATGTTCAAAATATTTTGTGCCAAACTTTTTTGAAGATAGTAGCTTAAAAGTCTTGGATACATGAGGAAGGATTTAGTAAAGCCCCTCTTCTTGGGTTTTACATTTCCAACCATATTCATAAACAATGTTTGGGATAGCTTATAGTTTGTTGTGAAAATACCATATCCCAAATATTGTGTTTTTAATGGTATTTCATTAAATTAAATGGTGTGGTTTTTGCTTAGAGGCATACAAGAAGGGTATGGAAAAAAATCACTTATGGTGGAAAGTTTGGTTTGAAAATTGTTGCTCCCACCATTTTAGCATCATACCCCTTTTCAATAAATGCATTTTGAAACTCTGTTTTTGAGAAAGATTATGTACATGACTTGTCACTGAGAGCAAATGTGGTGGATAGCATTTGTGGAATTATCTTGACATCAACTCCTTTAATTTTTGATATGATAGTAAAAGGGTTTTTATCCCTGAGTAGATAATCAGAATTGTTCAAGAACTTGCATAGAGTATCAAGATAGATGGGTTCATCGACGGTTAAGATGGTGTGGTAGTTAGATGTTGTGAGTATGTCTATAATGGAGTGGAAATCGGTGTTGGTGTCCAGTTTAGCAAGATATGGAATATAGTTGTGTTGTGATTTTAGCTTGAGAGCGGATAGATGGTTTTGGATTATGATTTGAAGAGGTTTTCTCTTAGTGAAGTCTTGATTGTTAATTTTGACAGTGGTAAGTGAAAGCTCTGTTAATTGGGGGTTTTTATAGGGTTTATGGTTTAGTGATGATGACGTGACCAACGGTTACTTTTTAGTGAGGTGGCATACGTCTGTTCATGTAAAATAAAACTCCATTTTCATAGTTTGGCCCCATTGGTAAAACCCTTTTATGAAGAATGAAACCTTTGTTTTGATGAAAGTTTATTGAAACCTCTGTTTCTTGTGAATAGAGGTTAGGATGGAAAACAATGGGCAGATCATATGTTGACTTTGGTCAACAAATGGATTAGAAACATATGTTTTATAGCCATTGTTGGATGTAATCAATGGTGACTTTGGTCAAACAAACTTTTGAACCACTAAAACAATGCTTTTACTCTTTTGAATAGAGTTTTTTTTATGATTTTTGAGCAATCTTCTAAACCATATGATATGTTTTTATTAAAAGAGCTATTTTTCAGTCTATGTTTATCATCCCAAGTCCGGAGATCAGGCTTTCGAAATTAGATGTATCTAAAGCTTTTGTAAGAACATTTGCTAGCTGATTTTTAGTGGAGACATGCTGGATAGAAATCAAAACTTTTAAGTGGGGATATGCTTTGTATTGGAATGTGACACATTATTCTTGATAATGCTTGATTATCCAATTTTAATGGTGTTTTTAAGACAACTATACAAAAATCAAGCAATTGATTTTGAAGCCACAAGAGTTGGGCTGTGCATCTTGCAACAGCTATATACTTTGCTTCTGCTGTAGAGTTTGAGACTACTATTTGCTCTTTTGTTTTATCTAGAGACTAAGGCATTGCCAAGGAATTGGCACCCTCCTGATGTGGACTTTGTTGTTGTATGGCAACCAGCAAAATCACAAAATCACTGTAACATCCGCTAAAAACGGATCCTTGAAACCCGACTTGAGTTGTAACTCAGACCCGAAGTATTCGATAAAATGCAAAATTTTGTTATTCTTGACTATTTTAATATTTGAATATTATACAACTTAAAATAAATAATTACAAGGTTAAGATTATTAATTTTATAAGTACTACAGGTTGATTCCGTTAGTTCCTTTAAAGTTTATAAATGCAATCAATTAACTAGGTTGTTTGAAATGTTGAACTAAATTAGTATTTATAAGTAAATCATTTTTACTAAGTTTGTATTGACATGTAAGTGTAAGGATGATAGGGATTAGGATCAAATACAAAGGAAAAATAAATAAGAAGAGTAAGAAAGATTTTGATCCATTGATATAAAAATTTGGAGGGTTGAGATTAGTTTTAAAGAAAAGAAGATAACTGAAGGGTATAAAATGAATCCTACATTTATTTTCCTTTCTCTCTCTACATGCAAGACACATGTCAATTCCTCCCATCAATTTAAAACGTCCATAACTTTTTCATACGATATTTGTTTTTTTTTTAAATTTCACCATTTTAACAATGTTTTTTAATCTTTAATATGAGTATGATATTATTATATAAAAATAAAATAAAATAATTCATTTTTACTGGGTTTTTTTATTTGCATTGTGTTAAAGGTTCAAATCATTGTTTCTTTTAATGAGTTCTGGTCATTACGTTTTTACTAGGGCTTCTATACATTGTGTTATTATCAAAACTTATAGCACAAGGTTAATTTACGTTCAGGCCATTGCGTTTTTATTAAAACTTATAACACAATTTATGACACAATAAAGACGGTGTTGTATTTGAGTTTTCTATAAATTGTGTTATTGGTTATGATTATTGTGTTTAAATATGTTGTCCATTGTGTGGTTTTTGTTCATTGTGTTTTACTTTGTTGTTCATTGTGTGTTTAGTCTAATGTTCATTGTGTTATAGTCTATTATTTATTGTGTTTTTTGGTTGGTGTCCATTGTATTTTAGTATGATGTTCATTGTGTCTTTCATATGTTTTTTATTATGTCTTTTATCTGCTATCATCAATTGTGTTTTTAGTATACTTTCTATTGTTTTTTTAGTTTGATACTCATTGTGTTTTACATTATGTTCATTGTATCTTTTATTTATTGTCATTGATTGTTTTTTGGCTTACTTTCATTGTGTTTTAGTTTAATACTAATTGTGTTTTACGTCATGTCCATTGTGTAATATGCAACTTGGTTTACAATTTTTTTTTGAAAACTATAACAATAGGGTACTCATATTAAAGATAAAAAGACGCTCGATTTTATGGTATATATTTTTTTTAAAAAATAATGTATAAAAAAGTTACGAACAAAAAGTGAGGGGGAAATAACATGTGACTTGCATGTGCATATTTTTTTTGTTCTCTTAGGACAAAATTACACTTCCCACTTAATTTCTTTTTGGACGCTTGTCATTCTATGATGGCTTCTTAGGTTTTTTATTTATAAATCCTTTGTATTATAACTCAACCCAGCATGTTAGATCAATATGTATAAGTGGAAGGGCTAAAGGTGTCATGTGCTAAAAATATAAGAAAAGGGATGAAAAAAGGGTTGAGAACCGCCTGAAAAGGGACTAGAACTCGAGTCCTTCCACGCAATAAACAACAAAACAACCACCGGGTCACAACCAGGTAATTCGAGCACCAAACCAGGTAATTCAAAAGCCTATTCTCCTTAGATTTTCGAGCTTTGAACTGAAGGGAGAAGAGGGGTTATCGTTTGGTAGGAGTGGTGTTTGGATGGACATGGGATGTCCCTTGGAGATAAAAAGGGAAGTCGGTTGGAAGGGTTATGGGGTATCTTTTGGATGGGTTTGGGACTGTGTCGTCTAGGAGATGGGCGTTGTTTTGAATAGTAGTGTGGTGCCTGTGATGTCGTTTAGAATGCGAGTCTTGTCATTTAAAGGTTCTGCCGTGTTCTCGTTTAGATATAAGAAGTGTCGTTTACGTGTTGATGGTTAAGTAGTGTCCTTTAAGAACGATTATTATATATTTTACGTTTAATCACGAATTTAATATCTTTAAACTTGAACATCATTAAGGTATTTAAATTTAAGTCATGATATCATTAAAATTTCACATTTGTAATTATTACGGTTCGGGTCCGATTTCTCAAGCAAGTCGGGTTCGAGGATCCATTTTTTTGGCAGATGTTACATAAGTAACCAAACATATTTTATAATGGAATGTTTTCATATTCCAATTTCAATTCCATCAAATTGTGTAAACCAAACGGGCCTTAGAATCATAATATCTCTCTTTTGGTGAGGAATTATAGTGGTACGTGACACAAACTCGTTTGCTCTAGACTCACCGCCTTTGATAGTCCCGATTAGTTACTCATTGGCTTTGTTTTTTCACTTTTGAGTCCTTTCAAAAGCAAGGTACCTTCCTACGGCACTAATAAATGAGTTTGAAGAACATGAAATATTTTAGCCTTTTGGATCTTTAGATATGTAATACCAACATACTATACTGTGATACAGGAATGCTAGTTACTGGTGCAGGTGTGAAGTTATGAACAAAGTTTGAGTAGAAAGGGTTGAATAAGAAAGGTGTTAGTAATACTGCTAATAATGTAAAGGAAAAATTGAAACAGAAATAAAGAAACAATGAACCGGGCTTGTGTTTGACACAATTCCCTAAAACAGATTTGTTGTCTGTTCCCATGGTACACCGGTCCAAAGCAGCAACAGTGCACAGTGGACTTGAACACTTGCCTGAAAAACAACCAGAGATGTTGCAGAGAAAACTAGATAGGAAGAAGGGAACTGTGTGTTTTGGTGTGTCTAAACTGAATGGCCTTGGTCTGTATTTATACAGGCAGAAGCATAACCGAATTTGGGTCATCATTGCAGCGTTTTAATAATCTCATAATGGTTATTAGTTATCAGTTTCTAGACTGATAATTATGACCTTCAAAGTTGTTTTGAAATTCAAAAAGACTGACTTAATGATCATTAGAACCGAATCAGTTTCAGTTCTTCAATTGACATAATGAACATCAATTACAAATCTGTTTTTCAAAAATCAATCAACAGAATCGGTTACGGGTGCAAAAACCGCCCCACGTGAGTTCGGGTTCTCGGAACGGCATTCGTGTCCGCAGGACATGCGGGCGTACACGAGTTCAACTAAATTCGGCTCAAGATTTGCAACCCCCCCTGTGCACCCGCGTAGGAGTTTTGGTAAAACATGGCACATAGTTATGTTAGTTAGGTAAAACATTACCTTATACACTAACTTCTATTTTATTCCCACACCTATGTGGGACAAAGTTTTAGATTTCATTCACACACGTTCAAATATCCAACAATCCCCCACATGAATGGAGGTCGATCTCAAACAACATTATTCCAATTAAATTTCAGCAGTTGAGTTTTGCATACGATAGGTAGGTGTTACCCTTTGAACCTTCGCTCATGAAATGCACTTAGCCCACTAGCTCTGAGTAGACATTGATGTCTTTGGACTCGTCTGTCGTTTATGTGGACGACAATACATTTCATACAAGACTCTCCCTGACAAAGTTAAGTCCTCATAGATATGTTCGTTATGGTATGCCTGGTTCCGCGAGAGCTATTAGGTATTGTGCCCCAACAATACCCTTCGAAGCGACCCCACTTCTCTCTCACGTAGGTGACTCACTAGGTATGGATACCTTAGTCTAATCATTAAGAGCCATAGGCTCATCCTTACACATGTCACTTTTAGGAATGGACTAGGAGGTTTACTAAACTTTATAATAAACACCCTTTATATGTGTAGGGTTAACCCCTCCCCCATAGTGACCTTACAAATTCATACAATTAGGTTTTCCTATTGAACTTAATTCTTGGGATCTCCAGTCTATTAAGTTAGGTTTCCATCGTATGAATTTCACTTTTCAAGGGCTTCAGTCCCATTCCCTTGGACGACTTAGGCCTTTTGTTAGCGAATCCGCGATATTATCCTTTGGCCTAACGTAGTTAACAGTGATAATTCCTATAGAGATTAGTTGTCGTATCGTATTATATCTACGTCTGATATGTCTGTTTCTACCATTATACATTGTGCTACGAGCTCTGCCAATTGCCGATTGGCTATCACAATGTATACAAATGGTCGTTGCCGGCTTAGGCCATCTTGGTATGTCCTCAACAAATTGACGTAGCCATTCTGCTTCTTCACCTGCTTTATCTAAAGCGATGAACTTCGATTCCATCATGGATCTAGCGATAACTGTTTGTTTCGACGATTTCCACGATATAGCAGCTCCTCCAAGTGTGAATACTTACCCACTTGTTACTCTAGAATCATTCATGTCAGATATCCAATTTGCATCGCAGTGTCCTTCTATGACCGCTGGATATCTATTATAATGCAACCCGTATTCTCGAGTGTATCTTAAGTATCGAAGCAACCGAGTAATACCGTTCCAATGCATTGAATTTTGGATTGCTCGTGTATCTACTTAGCTTTCTCACAGCATATGCTATGTATAACACCCTGTAAAATCGTGTCCAATAATATAGTGACACGTGTCATATTTTAAAATTTAGTCTATTAAACACTAATAAGGACTAAAGGTGTCAACATGCTCAAACTGGTCTCTGAGTGACTGTCCGATGTCAACATGCATAAATAACAGCCTCTAAGTGACTGATATGTCAACATGCTTAAATCATTAGCCTCTGAGTGACTGATATGTCAACATGCTTAAAACTTGGCCTCTGAGTGACTGATATGTCAACATGCCCAGCCTCTGAGTGATATCGGAGTCAACATGCTTATAATGAGCCTCTGAGTGATCCTTTACGAAGTCCTAACTCTCACATGTCCCATTTGTTGGACGAGAGGGATTAAATTCTGTAAATATGTGAAAGTTGGATAATGGAGGGACAAAAAGTATCAATATGTTAATTTATACCTCTGAGTGACCTTTTAACGAACCAAGAGCTCGACAATGTCCGGGCATAATCCCGGGTATGCCAAGTATTGGCTACGGAGGGCTAAAAGTGCCAAAAAGGTGTTTTAGAAAGGTTTAGAGGGTTTTATAAGTTAAGGGGTTAAAAGTGTCAAATTTTGAAACTGGTTAAGGGGCGCTCGCGGGGTGCGAGAGGCGAGGCCTATGCCTCTCGCGGCCCGCCAGAGGGCTGTTACTGCAGAAACTTTTTCTTGGCTGCCACACAAAGCTCCAAAAACCATTTACTCGAAACCATGGCTTCCCAAACTGCTATGCCACGTTTTGGGACACTTATAAGCTCCCTCTTACACCCCTAAACACCTGGCATCACCTTCTTTGAGTTCTCCAACTATAAATAGGTGCTCAAGTTCACTATTTCAACTTGCACCTTTCTCAATTTCAAATCTTCTCCCTCCTCTGGAAGTTCCTAACTAAAAGGAGCATCCAACTTAGTTCTCTTGTATTCTAGGAACCTCTTGTAAGTGTTCCTTGGTCTTGCATTTTCGTTTATAGGCTTTTATAGCCAAAAGTCAAGCGTTTTACGGAAAACGCTGACTTTCGGTTAAGACCATTATGGTCTAGCCATTGTTTGTAACGAACATGGCTAAGTGATCGTAATAAGGTAGGTGTTAGTCCCTATAAAGGGTACCTCCTGAAGATCACGTTTGCTAGACCAACTGACGGGTCAAAGTTATGATATTAAAAAGTCAAACATGCCATTTTTCGGAAAATCATAAATTGATCTTATATATTTTATGGAACCTGTTTTGGGACTCACAATTTGGTATCAGAGCCTTTGTGCTCTTGATTGTTTGAGTTTTTGTTAAGATTTGTCAAGTTTTGAAGGTTTTACAAAAGTTCTCAAAGTTTCATGGTTTTTCAAATTTTTTGGATTAAAATGGCTTGATCTGGTGCGTTTAATATTTGGGTTGTTGTTAATCAGTAGTTTGGTAAACATTTTGGTCATTTAGGTGCAAAGAAACATGAATTTTGGGTCGTTTTTGGGTGATTAGAGGGTTTTGTTCGTACTAAAACCCTTCTGGGCGTATTTAATGTCGAAGCTAGCGTAGATATATTTGAAGTTAGCGTATTTATTTTGAATCTAGCGTATTTAACTTGAATGTAGCATAGTTAACAACTACGCTTGTTCTTAAATCAGCGGAGTTATAAAATTGGCAACGTAATTGTCCAGCGAATTTACTCGAAGGCGACTTTGAAATCAGTGATACTAATCCTCAGCGATTTTATCATGGTGTTCAGCGAAATTAACTAAACCTTTGCTTGTTTTCAAATATCCAGCGGATTTAGCTTTTTGCAGGACAAAATCGTCGATCCCATCAGCGTAATTGTTTCCAAGTGCAGCGTAATTAATCTCTGGTCCAACGTATTTACCTTATAGCGAGCGTAATTGTTCTCTGATTCAGTAAATCTCCGCGTAATTGATCATCTTTCATCCATCATGTCTCTCAATCAACCCAATCCGATTGCTCAAGCCGAACTAGAAACTGGAACCGCTACAAGGCCACCAAAGTTGAAAGGCTCGGAAGATTTCAGCAGCTTGAAAAACAGGATCAAGTCCTTTTTTGAGTATACCGATTATACTCAATGGATGTCAGTCACTGTGGGCCCGCATGTTCCCATGATAATACGTGACGACATTCGTACTATCAATGAAGATCCTTCAACATTCACAGATGAAGATAGGACACTCATTCAATGTGACAGGAGGGCTCACGCTGCTCTCACTATGGCTCTGTCAGAGGATGATAACAATCTGTTTGAAGAATACACCTCGGCACATGAACTGTGGTTGGCTCTAATCGATCATTATGAAGGCAATGAGGAACTCAGGGAGAACAAATGAGACATGGTGCAGAAAGAATATGATATGTTTGGAAGTATTCGTGGCGAAAGCTTGTCCGACCACATAAACAGATTTCTGGGGGTGTTGACCAAGATGAAGAAGGTGGGAAACCCAGTTGCAAATTATGCATCAATCAAGAAGCTGCTAGATTCTCTACCAAAAGAATGGAGTCTTCAATGCATGATGATTAAGAGAACTTTTCTCACCAGCACAACTCCAGTTACTCTCTCAGAATTGATTAACACTTTAAAAGCCTTTGAAATGGACATCGTGAAACGAGAGATGAATCAAACTGGATATTCTCAGAAGACGTCTCAGCAAGCTGCTGCAACCTCAGTCCCCAAGAATATGGCATTTCTTGCTCCTGTCACCTCATGTAGATCAAATCCCCAAAGTGCTGTCGAATCCTATTCAAATGCTTCCGCAAACTCTGTGAAGGCCTCATCATCTTCTGAGAAGACCACCGTGGCCAGCGACACTCAAGCACTTAAAATTTTCACAAAACGTGTAGCTCTTTTTAATACTTTCTTAAGTAGCTATGAGGCGCTTATGTCAGGAGAGTTGAAGAGAGCATTCCTTCCAGTAGAGGACATGTATCAAGTAGATCCAGACGACATGGAGGAGATGGATCTGAAGTGGCAGATGGCAATGATCACTCTACGGTTGAAGAAATTCCAAGATAAAACAGGAAAGAGGTTGGCTCTTGGAAAAGCTGGATTTGACAAGTCCAAGCTTAGATGTTATAATTGCAAAGACTTGGGCTACTTCAAAAGAGAGTGTCCGTTGCTGAAGAACGAGAATACCAAAATCAACCAGACAAGGAGGCAGATTGCCATTGTAGGAAATAATAATACTGCTGAAAATAATCATAAGGCTTTAGTGGTGGAAGATTATGATTGGTCGGAGGAGATAGCTGAGGCAAAAGGTGAAGTAAACAAGGCCCTCATGTTAAACATTACCACTGTCTCTGCCACGTCTGCTTCAAATGGTGTTGAAAAACAAACCTCCAAGATTCCAAAAGATGACGCTGGTTTGAAAAGCATCATCTCTCCTGCCTCAAAGAAGAGACAACAGAAAGCTGAAATGAATGAGTCGAAGCCTGCTGTTCAAGAAGTCATCAGTACCAGCAAGAATGCAGCGGTTGGAACATCCTCTACCGCCATGAAATCAGAAGCCGAGGATAAGGATTTGGTAAACAGCATTCCATATGAATTTAAAGCAAAGTTGTGCTCAAAACCATGTTTGAACGTCGTGGCATACTACAAATCACTCAACCGTGATATAATTAAAGAAAAAGAAAAAGTTTTGAAAATAAATCAAGAACTAAAAGAAAATGAGGCTGCATATCAACGAAAGTTGAATTCAACCATACCTGAAATGCAGACTCTAAAGGAATTTGTTTTTAGAAAAGATTTTATCATAAATGATTTGACCGAAAAGCTAGAAAAATCTCAAAACGAAAACAATAAGTTACAAATCATTATTGATAAATGGAAAATTAGCCAAAAAGCACTGGTTGACATTGTAAACTGCCAAGGACCGACATTCATAAAGGATGGAATTGGATATAAAGATAAATTCGGAAACGAAAGAAAACTATTTCCTCCTCCGCACAGCAAAAATTATGTTCCTATGCCATATCCTCATCCTAAGAACGACTTAATCAATAAAAATGATCTTTTGGATCAAAGTATTTTTTATAAATCTGAAAACAACACTAACCTTTCTAAAAGTAATGCAGTTCTGTGCGAGAGTGAGGAAGATGTGTGCGATGGGGAAGATGATTGTGGAGGATGAAAATAGGAATAGGCTATTCAGGCGACAGTTATTCAACTGTTAACTGGTTCGCCTGGAATTGTGATAAGACGAACAATATTTCTATTCGAGATAACTGTAATAGTTTATCTAGGATGGATGATTGTAATGGTTGTACGCCTAAATTGACAATTCAGGATGACTGTAATGGCAATGTGCCTACATTTAAGGCTCACAACCAAGGGTTTGCCAAGGTTGAGGGTCATGACCTAAACTTTGCTCTCAATGATGAAAATGTTATGCTTGAATCTCCTGTATTTGTGCCAGAGTTAAAGAAAAACTGTTTTGGAAAATTCCTTACAGAGGAAATTCCAGAGTTTGTTCCATTAGTTGCAGGTACATCAGAGACTGATAAAGATTTCACTGAAGATTCAAGCACAACAACTTCAGAAAGCGATGAAAAAAGGTCAGATGAAAGTCAAGAATCAATTTCCTCATCAGACAGTGAGCATAGTGAAGTCAACATTGAAGATAAACATCACCCTAAAGAAAACTAAAGAAAGCTAAAGATTCAAGCCACATTACATCATCAAACACCTCAAGATGCTCCAGACTCTCATCACATACATCATCTTCACACTCTGCACCCAGGAAGAAAAGATCGAGTCAAAAACAATGTTTTCGCTGTGGTCATTTAGGACATACGGTGAAACATTGTAAAAGCAAGAAATTTTCTAAACCTAGTCAAGATCTAGTTAAAAGTTTTACTGATCAATTTGACAGTTTAAAGAAATCAGTAAAATGCATAGTTGATTCAACCTAATTTTGGAAAAGAAAAGACAACACTCTTGCTCAAAATCATGATAGAACGAGTGTAAAGCAAGTCTGGGTTCCAAAAACTAGCTAATTTGTACATATTTTTTGTTGTTGTTGTTGTATAACAGAATAAAATTCAGAAATGGCTTCGGATGCTCATGGAGTATATCTGGCACGTTGACAGCGGTTGCTCCAGGCACATGACCGGGCTAAAGGATCTGCTTACCAACTTTCGAGTTATTGATGGTGACTTTGTATCCTTTGCCAGAGACGAAAAGGGAGGAAAAATCATTGGAATGGGTGACGTCATGTCAGAAGCACTCACTTTGGAGAATGTGAACTATGTTCCAGAATTGTGTTACAATCTTATGAGTGTTTCACAAGTCTGTGACAAAGGAATCACGGTGATGTTCAATGACATGGAGTGCTTATTCCTCAAACCCAGTTACTCCGTCCCTAAAGAAATGATCATGCTTAGAGCTCCTCGTCAAAATAACACCTACATGCTAAATATGAAGAATGCCAAATCAAATGAGACAATGACATGTCTTATGTCAAAAGCATCTGAATCGGAATCACTGTTGTGGCACAGGCGTTTGGGGCATGTGAATTTTAAGAACATAAATAAACTTTCAAAATTAAATCTAGTAAGAGGTTTACCTATGAAAGATTTCCTTTTTTCAGAAAAGTGCATCGCATGTTCCCAAGGAAAGCAGCACAAAAAGGCCTCATAAGTCCAAAGTAGTGAACACGATATCTGCTCCTCTGCAATTACTTCACATGGATCTTTTTGGCCCAATTAGCGTTAGAAGTTTAGCTAAAAGATCTTATTGTTTGGTGATTACAGATGATTTCTCACGGTTTTCATGGGTATTCTTTCTTGAAGCCAAAAGCGAAACGACATCCATTCTGAAGAGCTTCATTCCCATGAGTGAAAACGTGATCAAGCTGAAAGTCAACTCCATCAGAAGCGACAACGGAACTGAATTTAAAAATCATACGTTTGTCTCCTTCTGTGAAGATAAGGGAATTCGCCTCCAATACAGCGCTGCCAGGACCCTCAGCAAAACGGGGTAGCAGAACGCAAAAACAGAACTCTCATTGAAGCTGCAAGAACTATGCTTGTCGACTCTAAGCTTCCCATAATCTTCTGGGCTGAAGCGGTCAACATAGCATGCTATGTTTTGAATCGTGTTCTTATCGTCAAACCTCATGGAAAGACAGCCTATGAATTACTTTTCAAAAGGAAGCCTCTGATAGATTTCTTCAAACCATTCGGGTGTTCATGCACACTTCTCAACACTGAAGACAATCTCATCAAGTTTGAAGCAGTCGGTGACGTGTGCTACTTCATGGGCTATTCATATTCTCAAAAGGCATATCGAGTCTACAACAAACGGACCAAGATGGTGATTGAATCATACTATGTTGATTTTCAAGAAGGAAACTCCACTAACACTGGAACCGCTCCTAACTGGTTTTATGACGTGGATATTATATTCAACACTTTCAGCATCAATGAACCCATCACTGAATCAGAACCTGTAGAATCCACTCTGTTGGAACCTTTGTTTGATGCCTCAGACATTGGTTTTACTCTGTTTACAACCCGTTTCACCCCTGCCTCTGCCTCTCCTACTCTTCCGGTGTTCGAAGTAAATGGTGACACATCTGCTGAGAATGCATCTACACATGATGATTCTTCTTCACAGCAGGCTATGGATGAACCCCCCAAAGAAGACGAAACTCCAATCATCTACGTCGATGAACACTTTTCTAATCTGCCTCAACATGTTGAAACTCACACCAATGCCGGGTACAAGATCAATCGAAACCATCCAATTGAAAATATCATCGGTTCTGTTGAAGATGGAGTTCGAACACGTGGTCAAACACATACCATCAACACAGGACTGTATGCAGCCTTTCTTTCGCAGTCTATCCCAAGGGATATCGAAGAAGCTTTCAAGATTCAAGTTGGGTACAAGCTATACAGGAAGAATTGGCACAATTTCGGAAACTTGGGAACTCGTTGACCTACCAAACGGAAAGTATCCAATTGGTACCAAGTGGGTGTTTCGTAATAAGATGGATGATCATGGTGTAGTTATCAAGAATAAGGCTAGATTAGTGGTTCAAGGGTTTCGACAAGAAGAAGGGATTGACTACGAGGAAGTTTTTGCACCTGTTGCACGGTTAGAAGCCATCAGAATCTTCTTAGCCTATGCTTCGTTTAAAAACTTTAAGGTGTTTTAAATGGATGTAAAGAGTGCTTTTCTGTATGGTAAAGTGAAAGAATAAGTTTATGTTTGTCAACCTCCAGGTTTTGAAGATCCTCATTCTCCCACGAAATACTACAAGCTTGACAAAGCTCTCCATGGTCTTCACCAAGCTCCTAGAGCATGGTACGAGACTTTGTCAACATATCTTCTGGAGTGTGGATACTCAAGAGGCAAAATTGACATGACTCTCTTCACAAAAAGGATGGAGAAGATGCGATGTTGGTTCAAATCTACGTAGACAATATTATTTTTGGGTCGACAGATGAAGCCCTTTGCAGAGAATTCGAGAAGGTGATGAAAGCGAAGTTCGAGATGAGTATGATGGGAGAACTCATGTTTTTCTTAGGACTAGAAGTGAAGAAACGAAAGGTGGTATTCTCATTCATCAGGCTAAGTATATCAGAGATATTCTTTCCAAATACAGCATGAATGACTGCAAATCCTCAAGCACTCCTTTTGCTGCTCAGACGGAACTCACTTTAGATCTTCAAGGAAAGCCAGTGAACAAATATCTCTATCACTCAATGATTGGCTCGTTAATGTATCTGACCGCTAGTAGGCCTGACATAATCTGGGCTGTCTGCCTTTGTGCCCGCTTTCAGACGAATCCCAAAGAATCGCATGATGCTGCTGTCAAGAGAATCTTTCGCTATCTCAAAGGAACTCCAAAGCTTGGTTTGTGGTATCCTAAAGATAGTAATTTTGATCTAATAGCTTACTCTGACAGTGATCATGCAGGTTACAAAGTAGACAGAAAATCTGTCTCCGGAGGCTGCCAATTCTTGGGAAATCATCTTATTTCGTGGCAGAGCAAAAAGCAAACAACAGTCTCTACATATACCGCTCAGGCCGAATACACGCCAGCTTACAGTTGCTGTTCACAAGTCCTTTGGATACAGAATCAGTTGTTGGATTATGGGATCAACATCATGAAGACTCCAATATTCATCGACAATGAAGCGTGTCTGGGGATTGTGAAGAATCCTATCCACCACTCCAGAATGAAACACATTGAAATTCGCATTCATGCGATTAGAGATGCGTACGAGAAAGGATACATCCAAGTGGTGCTTGTGGATTCAGTGCAACAAAAAGCTGATGTATTTACGAAAGCCTTCGATAAAGCTCGATTCAACCAGTTGGTAACCTGGTTGGAAATGGTGAACTTCCTTGAGTGGAACTGGCATTTGGTTTAAAAAAAATAAAAAAATTAATAATAATAATGGTTTTCATAATAAATAACAATCTCATAAAATGTGCCCAGCAAAAAGATTTTCTGCAAAGTTAAAATTTCTTTTCAAGCAATGGATTCTCGAAAATAAAATTTTAAGGGGGGAAGTTTTCCAGAAAATATTGTTGAGACTGAATCTCTTCTTTGGCACCTGCACGAGAAATGATAGAAAAACTGCTAACACTTTTTTTCTGATCTTAAAACAGAAAAAGATTAAGGCCTCAAGCAACGACGTGTCGGTAGATTCAGCAATACCTTGAAGTAAACTGCGAAACGGAGACAAACTCTAATGATCACACAAGAATTCTGAATACCCACAATGTTGTGTAACTTGCGGGTAACACGTTGCGGCGTATGGCTTAATGGTCTTAAATCTTGCGTTGATAGATTGCCAAAGTCTGAGATTTCGGTCTTTATATTGGCTAATCATTCGGGGATATCATAGTTGCTCTTCTGCTGCATCCAAATATATGCTGACCTAGACACAGCTATGATATCTTTTCTAAAAGAGCCTATGCGGCCAAAACCCTACACAAATGAATCTCTCATTGAGAATCATTCAAGTGCTTAATTCTTACCGCATCTGGTATCTGTCATAGCCCTCGTTAGACCTTGGTCTCTCTGCTGTATGGAAGTACTGACCTGAACACCAACTGTCTAACGTTGAAATCTCAAAAACGAGTGAAGTCAGTATAGTCACCTGTTATGAGGAATCTTTGCGCATACCTTGATCGCGGGGGTATGTCCTGACGTGGGACTCACGGGCACAACATTCTGACTGTGTCGGCATGAGTGGGGAACATTGAAGTTCTTGTCAATATTACCGCAACATGATAAAAAGGCTCTTCGATCGCATGTTGAAAGATAGGTGCATGGATTTAAAAGGACAAGCATACTGACAGTTTTTCTTGTGCCTTCATTTTTTAATATAACTAATATTTTATCTCAAACAAACGAAGTGTTACCAGTATGATCTTTTGCAGGAAAGTCACAGGATTCAAGTCAGTTAGCATAAATTTTGTGTGAAAAAGGAGGCTTGCTGGCCCCAGAAACAAATTTCCGGATCCATACTGCAATTTTCAATTTTTCTTAAGCTTATTTTTCATTTCTTGCATTATTTAACCAAAAGGGCACATTTTTCAAGAAAATTTGAAGTTTTCGAGCGTAATTGATTTCAAATTCTTAGGCTTGAAGAAACCTTGAAAAATATCTTAGCAGCGTAATTAATAATTACGCTGGAATGTAAAATCATATAAATACTTAATTTTTTCACCGTTTGTAAATATTTTAAAAAATTTATCCATTTCATCTTCTTCCTCATCAGTAAACACCCACACTCTCAAATCCTCTGTTTTTCAATCTTCCTTTAGCATAACTGAACGAAATTGATATCGGTATGTTTTTGATATTCTAATGTACATCGGTCATTGTTTGAATGAGTTTCAATCATCGATTTCAGTTTTCTGTTCTGTTTAATAGTGTTTTTGATCGGGTCAGTTCTGGTTTAAAAAGGGTTTATCAAGAAATTTTTGAATATGGCGTATTTATTTTTGAATATGGCGTATTTAATATGAAGACAACGTAATTATGCTGGTCAAGGATTGGCGAATTTAAGTCTTGAACGCAAGTTCAAGCAACCGGCGTATTAGACAAATACGCCGGCTAAGCTAAGCGTAGATAGTCATATACGCTGGCACTTAAATACGCTAAGCTATAATCAGCGTAACTACGTCTGATCAGCGCATTTGTACGAGACATCTAATGGCGAAGTGAAGTCTTAAACAATTAGCTAAACAACCGGCATATTAAAGTAATACGCCAGTCAAACCAGCGTAATAAAGCTTTTACGCCGAATATCACTTAATTGCGCCAGTTAGATGTTCTGCGTATTTATCCTCAGGTTCAGCGTATTTATCAGCGATTTTAATTGTTTTGTATATATATATATGTATATTCTTTTTAATTTACTTTAATATTTGTATATATATATATATATATATATATATAATTCTAAACTTACATCGTTGTATGAAAATCTAACTTGACTCGTTTCCACATTTCAGACATGGCTCAACAGTTGGTATGGGACGGTACGAGAAAGCATAATCAACCTATTACTCTAGTGCCTCCAGAGCCAGATTTTGAAGACGTGATGGATTGGTTGTCACGTAGTAAAATTAGCTATGCAATCCAAGCTAATCCTACTATTTACTCCATTCACATAGAAGAATTTTGGAGAACGGCAAGAGCAAGAACGCTGAACAACGTCAAACATAATCACAGCGACTGTTAGAAACAAAGAAATTAGAGTGACTGAGGAACGAATTCGGAAAGTTCTGAGCCTAGGAGATACTACAAATGATCCATTGAAGCTAAAGAAGGAGGAGATTCTAGAGGGATTTCGTGGAATGAACTACGTCGGAGATTTTCGTCACAAAAACGAAATCAAAAAGTCAGGGCTAACGAAAGACTGGAGATTCATTTTGCACACGTTTTGTATGAGCATCTGTCATCGAAAGGGCGGTTATGATGGCTTGAATCTAGAGTGGTCCGCGACTATGCTAAATCTGTGTACAAATCAGTCGTTCAACATTTCTGGATTGATTTTTTACTGCATGATTGACAACATCAATAAAGGTGCATGGGCGATGTATCCTAGATTCGTGCAATTGCTCATTGACGATCAGCATCGAAACTTGCCACATGATGGAAACACGTACCAGTTTCAGTTACCAAAAGGAAGGCAGATCACTGAGCTAAAAACCAAAGAGTGGGTGATGTTGCATCATTGGATGTATCGTGAGGAAAGACTTCTAGTTGTTCTTGCTGCTTACCACAAATATCGAGAAAAGACAAGAAAAAGTAGGGAAGGTGGAAGTCGACCAGTTGATGTCTCTGAAGAAGCTGAAGAAGAAGAAGAAATTCCTCTGGTACGTAAGCGGAAAGAAAAAGGAAAGAAAGTAATAGAAGAGGAACCTTCGAGGAAGAAGAGCAAGAAAGATACGCCAAACTCAGAGCGAATCATGGCTGACAGCATTCGCGCTGGACCGACCAGGGAAGAAATCGAAAGGATGCAGGCCATTCATGCAATGGCAGAGGCTGAGAAACGGGGGAGGAGAATGAAAAGAAGGGAAATGACCGAATCTGAAACCCCGGAGGTTGTTACATCAGAGCAAGAACAGTTAGATAGATTCGTGGAGGGACTTTTTATTGATCCACAGGAGCCTTCTCCAAGCGAAGTTGTAGCGCCAAAGAAGAGAAAATCAGGAGAAGGATCATCTGCAAGCGTTCCACCCAAACCTCCAGTATCGGCACATCCCCCTCGTCAGCAAATTCCTTCTCGACCCAGACCTTTTCAAGAGCTCTACAACCGTCTATCTAAGGAAATCGGGTCTTTCTCTGCTAAGGAATTCTGTCTGTTGAAGAATAAAGTCAATGATACCGATGTTCTCAAGAGAAAGTTGAAAGAACAAAGGTTGAAGAACAAAGAACTGCATGCATACGTTGCTAAGCAAACAGAATTCATTAGATTTCAGCAGGAAGGGATGGAGAAGTTGCATGAAATGGTTGAAGAGCTATATGGTGCTGCAAACAGAAAGCCAAAGTACTCAAATGAAGAAATCTTTAACTTTGGCTTATTTAAAGAAAGAGAGCAGAAAAAGAAAGTAGACAAAGCTAAAAGGAAGCAATAGTGTCTTGAATCAGCGGTTGATGTTGGCCTTGATAACGACAGCGACGAAGAGGAAGTTGACAAAGCAGAAATGCCTGCAAAGTTCTTGGAATGAGGGTTGGAAGAAGATGTGGTGTATGAAACAGATGGGGGAGATGAATTTGAACCACAGCATCCAGAGTGGTTCAAAAAGGAACGAGCGAAAATGCCTGACTTTTATCATGTAATCACAGTTGAGAAAACTGAATTACTGATAAAATCATTAGTTGGAAGTACTGCAATCTGACCGGGTGGTTCGTTGTAAAACGAAGAGATGGAGTGATTCAATATTTTCGAAGCTCTCAAGATATGCAGAGCTTGCCCACATGGTACATACGTGAGCTTAGCAAGCATGAGTTAATTAATCCGACAAACAGCAGCATAGGTGGAGATTTAGAAAGATTAATACAAAGAGAATGCTTGCGAGGATTTTCAGTGTTCAAGCCTTAGCGCCCCAGAAAACGTGTGTCTAAAACCACCAAGGATCCGTTCACCGGTAAAGGAAAGATAACGTGGGTTATAAATCCTGCAAAGGTGGTTACCAGGGTGAAGCTTCCTCCAGAGAAACCTGTGACGCTCACCAATTTCAAGAAGTGGTTCTATGACGGCAAAACAGGAGAGGCAGTCATAAGGTTTGATTCAAATGAAGACATTCGCCTTCTGGACCCTATGGATGTTTTTATGTTCTGTCTTTCGACCTGAACATCTTGTTTGGACATAAGATAAACGTTGGGGCCAGAAATGAATATCTTGAGGAGGGAATGCTCTTTCAGAGGGCAGTCGAACGTGCTAGAGCTCGAAAGATTGAAATAATGCAAATCTTGCTCAGAATGGAAGCGAAAAAGGAAAAAGAAGCGTTAAGCAAGAAGAAAGCAGCTGAACAAGAATCATCCTCTCCTCCAACCAAAGATCCATCTCCAGATTCAGACGTCCAGATCATTCAACCACCTCCGACTTCATCCACATATGAAGTCACAACGGAGGCCCATCCAACCATTAGTGAAGCTTTTATTCAACAATCAACTGATGCAGCAACCAAACAGCAAGCCGAAGATCCAGCCGCAGACCCTGATGCTCGGAAACAAGATTGAATAAAATCAAGCACGCAACGGTCTAGGGGCTATTGTTGGAACTTTTGGAGACCGTTGGTACTTGATAAACCATAGTTTGAGCTGATTCTGTAATAGTTAGAAAAACAAAAGGGTCAAAAGGGTCAAAAGTGTCATTTAATAAATACGTTGGGTGATCAGTCTGTATAAATACCTTGTTCAATGAAGTTATGTCCAAGTTTCTTGGACATATTTTTGGTGATCTTCTTGTGTTGTGATTCTTGCTATTGTGCTTTCACCCGAACATCCAGGTGCTGTTATTGATTACATGTTATTGGGATTTCATATACAACACTAGTTGTTTTATCCAAACAAGATTCTTCATCTTCTTTGCTTGGTTTTTCTTAGTATTTGCACATTCAAACAACTAATCCATAGTTGTTTGGGTGAAAACAATCAACCACTATGATCCGAGTCTATTTTGGGACTCACACGAATGCCGGATTGTGGCTAGTAAATCCGCATATTATGTTTTAATCAGTTTTGTTTGATAACTTAAACATCGGGGGTTAAATTACCGTGTCCTGGATATCCTCGGCTCATTACATTAGATAATGGCTATGACCTTAGCACGGGGTGTAGTCATACACCTGACAAACGCTCAAATGCAAATTACCCAAGACGCTGGGGATAACTCCTCTGTGAGTTCTAAGTGGTGTGTATTTAATCATGTCTCGGTCTCTGTACTGGGCCCTGTATGTATGGACAAACATGTGAATCTGTTAACAAGGTTACAAAGTAACTTTCCCAAGTTATAAAAAGATTTTGTGCTGATACGCACTTAAAACATTTTTGAAATGTTTTCAAAATGAGTCAGTTGGGTGTATTTACCAGCGAAAGCTGACGTATTTTCAAAAGACTAAGCTTGCAGGTACAATACGAAAATAGGCTGGAAGTGCTCGGTAGTGATAGAGGATCTTGCAAATCCTAGAGTTACCCAAAGTCTATTTTATATTCTTTCCATGTACTATTTATGATCCGCCTGTGGATCTTCTATTACGAGCCTGTATATTATTTTATTTTGAACATTTGGTTTGTAATAGTAATTTCATTCCAAGACTTCCGCTGCGCCATGTTTAATTGACTATGATGATTATCAACTGACGTCACGATACTCCCCACCTGGGGGTACCGTTGTATGGATTTGGGTTGGAAATCCATGGTGTGACAGGTTGGTATCAGAGCCAACGTTTGAGAGAATTAAACACTAACCTTTTGTGTTCAATCTCAAACTTACACGAGCACATTCCTTAGACTTCTGAGTCTATGCATTGACCTAGGATTACTCATTTTATAATTAAGTTATTAGTATTGTTTTGAATTGATTTTAACAGGAAAATGCCGACGCGTGTACGAGGACGAGGAAAAGGACCCATGAGGGGAGGACCATCAGGACACATCCCTTCACATCCACATCACCTGAACCCCTATGAGGACTCGGGAGATTCATGGCCATTTGCCCAACATTCACCTACCCACACTCAAAGTTCTTACCACTCGTACCATTCGCACCACTCCCATCACTTTCATCATTCTTACCATGATCAGTTTAATCCAAACCAATACTTTAACACACCTCTAGCCGACCAAAATCAGTTGGACCAACAAAACCCTATGGACGAGGACTCCGACCCGGAAATGCCGCCGTCGGGATTACATACGCATCCTATTGAAATCTCAAGCGATTCGAATTCCTATTCCGGATCGCCTTACCAAGGTCCTAATGAGTGGGACCAATATTGGAATCAATTTACTTTCGCCAATACTCCTTCCCGTCATCCCAACCACCTCTCGTGCAAGAAGATGTGCACATGGAACCGGTGGACCAACCTCAACCACCACCTGAACCACTAAGGAGGAAGCGTGGAGCACGTATGTCAGTACGTGCAGGACAAAGGTTAGGATCGCTGCCACCTTTGCCAAATTCCTACCCCATAATTCAAGAGGACCCACAAATGGGTGGACCCTCTAATGTTTCACCTATAGTGGAACCAACACCAACACCTACGGTTCAAGCACCACCATCGGTTATAGTAACCCAATCCCCACATATCCAGATACGTCTGGATATGATTCTTTCAACCCATCTACACAAGTATACTATCAAACATGGTCGCATGACCCTCATATGCAAGCGGTTATGCATAACGCACTTTAACCCGTCTCCTTTCCCACCTGCTTATCCACCGAATGGATATCCAACTTATGGGTACCAGTATCCGGTTATGCCACAACCACAACCACAACCTCCACCACCACTTGAGGCCATTAACGAAGCCTTAGAAAGAATGAAAGAAATGCAACAACAAGCGAAGAAAACAGAGAAGAAGACAAACAAGTTCTTCAAGAAACTCTCCAAACTGGTTAAGGGTTAGAAGGACGAGTGAAGTCTCTTCTAATATATGTTAGTCCCTGCGAGGACATTGTTATTTCTTTAGTCCCTGCGTGGACATTTTGTTTTCTGTAGTCCTTGCATGGACAATTTATTTCTTTCTAGTATTGTAACTTCTATTGAAATTTTAGTAGAATATATTGGATATATATATATATATATATATATATATATATATATATATGTATTCATCCTATAAACGAGCGTCTCGATTTTACTCAAAATTATGCTCTGCGATATAATTCCAAAAAGATCTTAATGGTTTTAATCAGCCAAGTGGCACAGACCACACAGTTGGCCAATTTATAAATGATAGTTAAGTACGAAAGGGTCTTCTATCAGGATAGTTAAGGGAAGTTATCCTTCTATCCAGAGTGGTGGACTTAAGTTCAAGCCTCCAAGTCATTAAGGTCAATGCGACCGGGACTATTAATCAACCATTAAGGTACTCTTATGTTAACATTAGAGTAATGTTAATACTCTTGGTAGTGTGACTTGAGGAATCACACTAGCCTTCAAGGTAATGGACTATGTCCTTACCTTGTATAGCTATGTGATCAAAATTGATCCCGGCTACTATCATCAGTGCGATGATTAAACATCCATTAGTGATGTATTTCCCTTGGGGCTATGATTAAACATCCATTACTGATGTATTGCCTTTAGGGCTATGATAAAACATCCATTAGTGATGTATTGCCCTTAGGGCTATGATTAAACATCCATTAGTAATGTATTGCCCTTGGGGCTATGATTAAACATCCATTAGTGATGTATTGCCCTTGGGGCTATGATTAAACATCCATTTGTGATGTATTACCCTTGGGGCTATTTAAACATCCATTAGTGATGTATTGCCTTTGGGGCTATGATAAAACATCCAATAGTGATGTATTGCCCTTGGGGCTATGATTAAACATCCATTAGTAATGTATTGCCCTTGGGGCTATGATTAAACATCCATTAGTGATGTATTGCCCTTGGGGCTATGATTAAACATCCATTAGTGATGTATTGCCTTTGGGGCTATGATTAGACATCCATTAGTGATGTATTGCCCATGGGGCTATGATTGAACGTCCATTAGTGACAGGCCTATGTGCCATATTTTATGTCCATTAGTGACAAGCCTATGTGCCATATTTTATGTCAATTAGTGACAGGCCTATGTGCCATATTTTATGTCCATTAGTGACAGGCCTATGTGCCATATTTTATGTCCTTCGTGACAAGCTTAAGAGCTAAATATATTTGTCAATTATGACAATGATAGTTGTGACAATACGATCCATTGTCCAATATCATATATGGACTACGTCTAGATTGTAATTTGTCTATGATGGTCCTATTAAGACCTAGGCCAAATATAGATATGCGAAGCCTAAGAGTTGTGATGTTATTCACACTAGTTTAGGCAATGGATTGTTATATCCAACGTATAAAGCCAATTATGGTTGTTATACCATGGCTAAATGAAGATTTTATTGGTATATAGAACCAAAGCTCAAAAGATGGCTAACTCAAATGAGGCACAAAGTAGCCACCGGGATGTTAACTCTAATAAAGCGGAAAACAGAGATATTGATAATGATTTCAAGCTCGCATTGATACGGCTGTTGAAAAGGCCATGGGAAAGGCCATAGAAAAGCTTAGGGAGTCGAGTGCTACTCGATCCAGGCCCTTATCTATTCCACCATCTTCAGCTCATAAAGAGAGCTCAGTTCACTCTTCGAATGCGAAGAGTGAGCCAAGGAAAATAGATTTCGATGATAGGTCCTGTTCTTTTAAAGACGGGTGTACCTATAAGTATTTCGTCTCCTGCAAGCCCCGAGACTTTAATGGAGAGAAAGGAGCTGTGGAAGCCTTGAAATGGCTTGATGAGATGGAGATGATTGTAGATATCAGCGGTTGTGCTGATAAGGACGTGGTCAAGTATGCATCACAGTCCTTCAAGGGCGATGCCCTAATATGGTGGAAAGCAATGATCCAATCTACGGGTAAAGTCCACCTGTACAATTTGGGATGGTCCAAATTTGTAGACCTTGTTAAGAAAACATACTGCCCACCCCATGAGGTGGAGAAATTAGAGACAGACTTTTTGTCTCTTTCAATGAAAAACCTAGATTGTCGGAAGTATGTTTCTGATTTCAATTCCCTGTCTAGGTTGGTTTCCTATTTGATCACCCCTGAATCCAAACGCATTGCGCGTTTTATAAATGGATTGGCGCCCGAGATAAAGGGCATGGTAAAGGCTGCTCAGCCTAGTACCTATAGGTCTGCTGTTGACCAATCCCTATCCCTCACCCTTGATCTAGTGAGACAAAAGTCAGTTAAGTCTGAAACTGACTGGAAAAGAAAGAGAGAAGATGATAACTCCCAAATGTTTAACAAAAAGAATAAAGGGAGATTTGGGTTCAAAAGGACCAAGACAAGTCGGCTGTGACGCCAACATGTAAAACTTGCAACCGCAGACACTGGGGACAGTGTAGTTATGATTCCCAAGCCAGACCCTGTGGTATCTATAAGAGAAAGAGGCATAAGACCTTAGAATGCAAGGATCTTAAGGATGCCGTTTGCTACATTTGCAATGAAAAGGGCATATAAAGACTAACTGCCCTAAGATTCTTAAGAATAATAATGCAAAGCCTGGAGAGGCCAAGAAGGGGAATGCTCGTGCCTTTCAGATAACTGCAAGAGAGGCTGTTAATGACAACAATGTCATAACAGGTACATTCCTCATTAACGATATTTATGCTAGAGTTCTTTTCAATTAGGGTGCAGATAAACTTGCCCATAAGAACTCTAGATAAAACTTATGAGATAGAACTTGCTGATGGAAGTTTAGAATCAACATCTTCCATTCTGGATGGATGTTCTATATCTATTAAGAATCATCCTATTCCTATCTCTTTCCTGCCAATGAAATTGGCGGGGTTCGATGTAGTTTTAGGCATGGATTGGTTATCTCATAACCAAGCCCGCATTGCCTGCGATAAGAAACTCATCAAAATCAAAACCCCATCTGGTGAAATGATCACCATCCATGGAGACACACATTATGGATTGTTAGACAAGGTGTCGTTATTTAAGGCATCCAAGTGCTTAGGGAGAGGTTGTGTCATTTACATGGCACAAGTCACTATTAATGAGCCTAAGCCGAATATTGAAGACCTACTGGTTATCTCGGAGTATTCCGATGTTTTCCTCGAGGAATTTCTAGGCCTACCTCCAGATAGGCAAGTGGAGTTTAGAATTGATATCCTGCCAGGATCAGCAGCTGTTGCCAGAGCTCCATATAGGCTAGCACCAACAGAAATGAAGGAGTTGAGGACTCAGTTAGATGAACTTCTAGAAAAAGGCTTTATACAACCTAGTTCCTCGCCTTGGGGAGCTCCTATCCTCTTCGTTAAAAAGAAAGACGGTTTAATGTGGATGTGCATTGACTACCGAGAACTAAACAAGTTAACAATCAAGAACCGTTATCCATTGCCCAGGATCGACAATTTATTCGACCAACTTCAAGGGGCAAGTTATTTTTCTAAGATTGATTTAAGATCGGGTTATCATCAACTGAAGGTTAGAAGTGAAGATGTTCCTAAAACTGCCTTTAGGACCCTGATATGGTCATTTTGAATTCTTGGTGATGCCTTTTGGGCTCACAAATGCACCTGCAGCATTCATGGATCTCATGAATAGAGTTTGCAAGCCATATCTGGATAAGTTTGTCATTGTCTTTATAGACGACATACTTATCTACTCTCGCAATCAAGTTGATCACGAGAAACATCTTTGGTGCATCTTAGAACTCCTAAGGCAAGAGAAGCTTTATGCTAAATTCTCTAAATGTGAGTTTTGGCTTAGAGAAGTCCAATTTCTTGGACACATGGTGAGTGAGCATGGTATCCAAGTGGATCCCGCCAAAATTGAGGCCATAATGAATTGGGAAGTGCCCAAGACCTCATCGGAGATTCGTAGTTTCCTAGGATTGGCTGGATACTACAGGAGGTTCATTGAGAACTTTTCAAGAATAGCCACTCCTTTGACTACCTTGACCCGTAAGAATGTTAAGTATAATTGGGGTCCAAAACAACAAGAATCTTTTGAGGTTCTTAAACACAAGTTGAGCAATGCTCCTGTGTTATCTCTACCTGAGGGTATTGAGGAATTTGTAGTCTACTGTGATGCATCGCACACTGGCATGGGCTGTGTGCTAATGCAAAAAGGCAAGGTAATTGCTTATGCATCACGACAATTAAAGGTGCACGAAAGGAATTACACCACCCATGATTTGGAATTGGGTGCCGTTGTATTTGCACTAAAACTGTGGAGACATTATTTATATGGCACAAGGTGTATTATATACACAGGCCATAAAAGTCTCCAGCACCTGTTCAATCAGAAGGAATTGAACATGCGACAGTGCTGTTGGATGGAAACGCTTAATGACTATGCTTGCGAGATTCGCAATCATCCAGGCAAGGCAAATGTAGTTGTTGATGCCTTAAGTCGCAAGGAACGGGTTAAACCTATAAGGATTAATACCAAGAGCATTGAGCTCAGAAATAGCTTAAGTGAGAAGCTATTAGATGCGTAAAAGCAAGTCCTATTAGAGGCTAATATTCACAATGAGGGATCGGGTGGAACTGTTGATCAGTTAACGCTTGGGAAAGATGGAATCCTTAGATTTAATGAAAGGATATGGGTTCCAGTCTTTGGAGGACTTAGAGATCTAATCCTCCAAGAAGCGCATAACACGAGATACTCAGTTCACCCTGGAGGTGACAAAATGTATCAGGATCTGAAAAAGAATTATTGGTGGATGGGTTTGAAGAAATCCATAGCCACTTATGTAGCTAAGTGTCTGACGTGTTCACAAGTTAAGGCTGAACATCAGAAGCCGTTCAGGAATTTTACAACAACTTGAAATTCCCACTTGGAAATGGGAAATGGTAACTATGGACTTGATTACCAAGTTACCTTAGACTAAAAGTGGAAATGACACTATTTGGGTCATTGTGGATCGGCTGACTAAATCAGCACATTTCTTGCCAATAAAGGAAACGTATAATTCAGACAAATTGGCTAAATTGTATGTGGACAAGATTGTGTCCCTACACGGTGTGACGGTATCTATTGTATTTGATAGAGATACTAAATCCACATCTCACTTTTGGAAGAGTTTCCAACAATCTTTAGGCACACGATTGAATTTTAGTACGGCATACCATCCTCAGACTGTTGGACAAAGTGAGCGTACTATTCAAACATTGGAAGACATGCTTAAGGCATGTGTGATTGATTTAGGTGGAAGTTGAGAAGACCACTTACCCCTAATAGAATTCTCCTACAATAATAGTTATCATACGAGCATCAAGGCTGCTCCTTTTGAGGCCTTGTATGGGAGAAAATGTAGAACGCCCATGTGTTGGGAAGAAGTTGGGGAAGCCCAACTATCAGGACCGGAGATTGTCCTGGAGACCACGGAAAAGATTGTGCAAATCCGCGATCGTCTCAAAATTGCCAGGGATAGGCAGAAGAGCTATGTTGACAAGAGGCGTAAACCTCTTAAGTTCCAAGTAGGGGACAAGGTCATGCTGAAAGTATCACCCTGGAAAGATGTGATGCGTTTTGGAAAGAAGGGCAAGTTAAGCCCAAGATACATCGGACCATTCGAGATAGTTGAATGTGTCGGCACTGTAGCTTATAAGCTCAGATTGCCAGAGGAGCTAAGTGGAATCCATGATGTATTCCACATCAGTAACCTTAAGAAATGTCTAGCCGATGAGTCGCTATCAATGTCACACAAAGATGTGCAAATTGATGAAAACCTGAGGTTCGTTGAGAAACCAATATCGATCGAGGATCGACAAGTTAAGAAGCTCCTAAAGAAAATACCTATCTTAAAGATTAAGTGGGATGCTTTTAGAGGTCCCGAGTATACATGGGAGGTTGAGTCCACTATGCGATGAAAGTACCCCCATCTTTTTGAATAAAATCTCGAGGTCGAGATTTCTTTTAAGGGGGTGAGGATATAACACCCTGTAAAATCGTGTCCAATATAGTGACACGTGTCGTATTTTAAAATTTAGTCTATTAAAGACTAATAAGGACTAAAGGTGTCAACATGCTCAAACTGGCCTCTGAGTGACTGTCCGATGTCAACATGCATAAATATCAGCCTCTGAGTGACTGATATGTCAACATGCTTAAATCATTAGCCTCTGAGTGACTGAAATGTCAACATGCTTAAAACTTGGCCTCTGAGTGACTGATATGTCAACATGCCCAGCCTCTGAGTGATATCGGAGTCAACATGCTTATAATGAGCCTCTGAGTGATCCTTTATGAAGTCCTAACTCTCACATGTCCCATTTGTTGGATGAGAGAGATTAAATTCTGTAAATATGTGAAAGTTGGATAATGGAGGGACTAAAAGTATCAACATGTTACTTTATACCTCTGAGTGACCTTTTAACGAACCAAGAGCTCGACAATGTCCGGGCATAATCCCGGGTATGCCAAGTATTGGCTACGGAGGGCTAAAAGTGCAAAAAAGGTGTTTTAGAAAGGTTTAGAGGGTTTTATAAGTTAAGGGGTTAAAAGTGTCAAATTTTGAAACTGGTTAAGGGGCGCTCGCGGGGTGCGAGAGGCGAGGCCTATGCCTCTCGCCGCCCGCCAGAGGGCTGTTACTGCAGAAACTTTTTCTTGGCTGCCACACAAAGCTCCAAAAACCATTTACTCGAAACCATGGCTTCCCAAACTGCTATGCCACGTTTTGCGACACTTGTAAGCTCCCTCTTACACCCCTAAACACCTGGCATCACCTCCTTTGAGTTCTCCAACTATAAATAGGTGCTCAAGTTCACCATTTCAACTTGCACCTTTCTCATTTTCAAATCTTCTCCCTCCTCTGGAAGTTCCTAACTAAAAGGAGCATCCAACTTAGTTCTCTTGCATTCTAGGAACCTCTAATAAGTGTTCCTTGCTCTTGCATTTTCGTTTATAGGCTTTTATAGCCAAAAGTCACTCGTTTTACGGAAAACGCTTTGACTTTCGGTTAAGACCATTATGGTCTAGCCATTTTTTGTAACGAACATGGCTAAGTGATCGTAATAAGGTAGGTGTTAGTCCCTATAAAGGTCACCTCCTGAAGATCACGTTTGCTAGACCAATTGACGGGTCAAAGTTATGATATTAAAAAGTCAAACATGCCATTTTTTGGAAAAATCATAAATTGATCTTATATATGTTATGAAACCTGTTTTGACACTTAAACAAGTTGGTAATAATTATTAGAACATGTAAGAACATGTTCGGCTCGTCAATTTCAGTTCTAGGGTCGGTTCGCAACCGAAAGTTGCGAAGTTTGACTTCTGCTTTGACTTTCGATTTTGACCCGATTTAGATTAGTTAGCTACTGATCTAAAGTTGCATTGTGATCGTAATATAATGTAGCATAACCCTCTGAGGTTATATTAGATGATCATAATCAGAATCCGAGTTTATGCGCAAGTTCCGTAATTATGCCATTTTTGACTAAAATGTCTTTTTTTCATAAAATAAGGTTTTAATGATAATGAACTTAAGAATTAGTTTCCTACTGATGTAATATTATAAGTAGGATTATTTGGGATGTTAAACCAGATTATAAACTGAGTTTACAAGCAAATCCTTGAATTATGTCGGTAAATGACAATTTAGCCCTTGTAGCTCATAAAATGGTTTTAATCAAATCTTTTATTGAAAAGTACTTTACCTACTGATATGTTATACTAAATAACATATCTAAGACATTTTGATCTGACCTTAACATCAGTTTCATTAAGCATCGCATAAACTGTCATTTTACGGCATAAGCATCGTTTCGGCGCATAGTATGGTTTTAAACCATATTAATTGACCAAGACTTGTTACCTACTGATTTTAAAACATATTTTAAACATATTTACAGTAGGTACATGATATGAACTCAGAATCCCAAATAATTTATAAACTATGTGTAAAATGACAAAAATGCCCATTCGGTGCATAGTTTGGTCATAAAAGATAAATTACACAAATAATTGACATCCTACTGATATTATATCATAATTAAAATATTTTTCCAGAATACTTATAATGATAACATTAAATTATATTCAAGTTCCTTTTATACGGTATGAAATTACCGAAATGCACTTATGAGGCATAGTTTCATTTTAAAACCATAACAGACATAAAAGTAGATATCCTACTGATATTACAACTTATTAAAATATAATGGCATATAGAACTTGTCCATGACTTATCCGGTTATCTGATATCGCTGACATGCGTACGATAAAGTATATGTAACTAGTTTATGGAAATTAACCGAAACGGGTTTAACCTTGTCATTTAAGTCTCAAAATCCAGAATGTTTATAGTTTATCCATATTATACAAGTCAAGGTACTTGTTGAGATTAAACTACATTCTATCCAATCATCGTTTAATCTAGCGTCATACGTTTTGATCAAGTACGCTAGTCGGTCTAAGTCTATGACTTAAATAAGACCGTTAGTATTTAATTGGTTAGTTTATGCCATAATCCAGACTAGAGACTTGCCGGTAAATGCTATCTGCACTTAGTACTTTTGTGTACGGCTGAGTTATTAAATTAAAAGAAGACTAGCTCAGGTAAATACTCTTGACTTATTTTCCCTATACGGTAAATTATTACCGCTTGGTTAGAAATGGGATCAATCGAATGCCGGATTGTGGCTAGTAAATCTGCATATTATGTTTTAATCAGTTTTGTTTGATAACTTAAACATCGGGGGTTAAATTACCGTGTCCTGGATATCCTTGGCTCATTACATTAGATAATGGCCACGACCTTAGCGCGGGGTGTAGGCATACACCTGACAGACGCTCAAATGCAAATTACCCAAGACGTTGGGGATAACTCCTCTGTGAGTTCTAAGTGGTGTGTATTTAATCATGTCTCGGTCTCTGTACTGGGCCCTGTATGTATGGACAAACATGTGAATCTGTTAACAAGGTTACAAAGTAACTTTCCCAACTTATAAAAAGATTTTGTGCTAATACGCACTTAAAACATTTTTGAAATGTTTTCAAAATGAGTCAGTTGGGTGTATTTACCAGCGAAAGCTGACGTATTTTCAAAAGACTAAGCTTGCAGGTACAATACGAAAATAGGCTGGAAGTGCTCGGTAGTGATAGATGATCTTGCAAATCCTAGAGCTGCCCAAAGTCTGTTTTATATTCTTTCCATGTACTATTTATGATCCGCCTGTGGATCTTCTATTACGAGCCTGTATATTATTTTATTTTGAACATTTGGTTTGTAATAGTAATTTCATTCCAAGACTTCCGATGTGCCATGTTTAATTGACTATGATGATTATTAACTGACGTCACGATACTCCCCAACCGGGCCCACCGATATATGGATTTGGGTTGGAAATCCTGGGTGTGACACTATGTCTGGTCTAGTACAACTCATAAGATACATCAAGCTACCAATAATTCTTGAGTACTCCAACTGGTTTACAGGTTCACCTCTATTTTTGGCTAGATGTTGACTCATGTCAAGTGGAATCCTAGCTATGTTGGAGTCATTTGCATTAAACTTCTCAAGAATTTTATCCACATAGTGGGACTGACTTAAAACAAGTCCACTTTGGGTTCGTGTGATTTTAACTCCCAGAATCACATCCGCAAGACCCATATCTTTCATGTCAAATCTTGCTTTTAGCATGTTTTTTTGTAGATTTTATGATTTTGTCATCACTTACACGAATGAGCATATCATCTACGTATAGACACAAAATGACGTATCCATCAGATGTGTCCTTCACATATACACATTTGTCACATTCATTGATTTTGAACCCAACATCAAGCATAACATGATAAAATTTTTGATGCCATTGTTTTGGAGCTTGTTTCAACCCATATAACGATTTTACGAGTTTACACACTTTCTTTTCTTGCCCAATGGCTGTGAAGCCTTCGGGTTGCTCCATGTAAATTTCTTCCTCTAGATTTCCATTTAGGAAAGCTGTTTTCACATCCATTTGGTGAACTTCCAAATTTCTAATGGCGGCAATGGCAAGCACCAACCTGATGGATGTTATTCACGTGACTGGCGAATATGTATCAAAATAATCTAAACCTTATTGTTGTTTATATCCTTTGATCACCAACCTTGCTTTGTACTTATCGATGGTTCCATCAGGCTTCATCTTCTTCTTGAAGATCCATCGATATCCTAGTGGTTTGCATCCTTGAGGAAGATCCACTAGCTCCCAAGTATGGTTTTGTAAGATCGAGTCTATCTCACTTTTGATGGCCTCCCTCCACTGAGGTCCTTCAGGGGAATGTACCGCTTGTTGGTACGTTTTAGGTTCATCTTCTACCATGTAGGTAAGAAACTCAGGCCCAAAGGATTTTTCTGTCCTTTGCCGTTTACTTTTCCTGATTTTAACTTCCTCAGTCTTAGATTGTTCTCGAGGTTCATTGTTTTCAACCTCAGGAACAGTTTCCTCGACCGGTCTAGAAGAACTCGGTTCAGTTCTACTTAAGTGTGGGAACACATGTTCATGATGCATCCTTGGATTCTATTATGGTGCCTTTACATATTCCAGGGTTCTTAGAATCATGCACAATAAAACGATAAGGACCATAAGGACGGGTGTATCCAATAAATACACAATCTACTGTTTTGGGTCCTATTAGTAATCGTTTTGGTGGTGTGACCACCACCTTAGCTAGACACCCCCACACTTTCAAGTATTTATATGGTGGTTTCTTTCCCGTCCACGGTTCATATGGCGTTACATCCTTGTTCTTATTTGGTATCATGTTCAAAACATAATTTTCCGTTAAGATTACTTCCCCCCCACATGTTTTGGTTTATACCATAACTTATCATCATGGCATTCATCATTTCTTTCAATGTACGATTTTTCCGTTCCGCGATGCCATTCGATTGAGGGAGTAAGGAGCCGTGAGTTCGTGTATGATTCCATTTTTCGCACATACATAAATACAAGGTGAAACATATTCACCTCGTCGGTCGCTCCTTACAATTTTGATTTTGCGATTCAGTTGATTTTCAACTTCGGCCTTGAACAAGATAAACTTGTCAATGGCCTCGTCCTTACTCTTAAGTAAGTACACATAGCAATACCGTGTACTATCATTAATGAACGTGATGAAGTACTTGTTCCCACCACGAGTAGGAATTGCCTTTAGGTCACACACATCAGTGTGTATCATCTCGAGGGGTTCGGTGATTCGTTCGACCTTTTTGAAGGACGATTTCGTTTGTTTTGCTTCTACTCAAGTTTCACATTTATTATTTGAGTCGATATTGAATGTTGGTATGCAATTAAGTTTAATTAAATGACGAATTGAATTAAAGTTAACATGACCTAGTCTACCATGCCAAATATTAGAAGACTCAATCAAGTAAGTAGAAGTAGTAGCGTTTTCATTCATAGCTTTCACCAGCATTACATTTAGTTTAAACATACCATTGAGGGCATAGCCCTTACCAACATACATACCACTCTTGGTCAACACGACCTTATCCGACTCAATCACCATTTTGAACCCAAACTTGTTCAACTGCCACCCCGACACAAGGTTTTTCTGAATTTTCAGAACATACAGCACGTTGGACAAAGTGAGTTCTTTTCCCGAGGTCATCTTCAAGATCACGTTCCCCTCGCCCTTGACTTCGGCCGTGGCCGAGTTTCCCATAAAAACTTTTTCCCCATTGGTCACCTCCTTGAAAGTGCTAAAAGATTCTTGTCAAACCACACATGACGGGTAGCCCTCGTATCAACCCATCTATCTTTGTTATTTTGGCCAACCAAATTAACTTCGATGACCAGGACTGAGAGGTCTGTGACCATGGCAACAAGGTTGTCGACTTCATGAACCATGTTCACTTGTTGAGCACTTTCTTTCTTAGGAAGCTTGCATTCGTTGGCCTTATGGCCTTGCTTTTGGCAATTGTAGCAAGTTCCTTGGAATTTCTTTTCCCAACGCCTCCTTTTGGACCGAGGTTGGAGCGTTTCCCATGACCTTTCTTTCCACTGTTTTTCGACTTTGAAGACTGGCCATGCTCAACAAGATTGGCTTTGACAGTTTCTGGACCATCAACCTTTTTCAAAGCCCATTTGTTGTCTTCTTCAATGCGAAGACGAACAACAAGATCTTCAATAGTCATCTCCTTTCGCTTATGTTTTAGATATAGTTCTTGAAATCGACCCAACTTGGTGGTAGCTTCTCAATCATAGCAGCAACTTGGAATGTCTCGCTGAGGACCATTCTTTCTGCATGAATGTCATGAAGAATAACCTGCAGTTCTTGGACTTGGCTCATGACAGTTTTAGCATCTATCATTTTAAAGTCCAAGAACTTAGCCACCACAAATTTCTTTGTGCCCGCATCTTCTGTTTTGTATTTGCGATCCAACGACTCTCACAACTCTTTGGCAGTCTTGGCTTTGCAATACACGTTGTATAGTGTGTCCACTAAACCATTCAGAATGAAGTTGCGACACAAGAAATCCGAATGATTCAAAGCATGAATCACGCTCACAGATTGAGCATCCATATCCCCTTCATCAACATGGAATTGGATTCAGTCAAGAACCTCGCAAGGTTCAACGTGGTCAGATAAAAGAACATCTTTTGCTGCCACTGTTTGAAATTCACACCATTGAATTTCTCAGGCTTCTCGGCATGCGAGACAGCGTTAGGCAATGGTGCAACCAAACTCGTTGTGACCGCAACAGCGGACGTCATGATCGCAGAAACGACAGTAGAAACAACAGTAGTCATAGGTTGGGTTTGCATTCTGAAAAACAACAGCAGTAAGAATTAGTAAAATAGATCTGTTTAAGTTTGTTAGTAATACTACTAATAATGTAACGGAAAAATTGAAACAGAATCAAAGAAACAGTGAACCGGGCTTGTGTTTGACACAATTCCCTTAAACAGATTCGTCGTCTGTTCCCGGGTACGCCGGTCCGAAGCAGCAACAGCGCACTGCCGGACTTGAACACTTGCCTGAAAAACAATTGGAGATGTTGTAGAGAAAACTAGATAGGAAGAAGAGAATTGTGTGTTTTGGTGTGTCTAAATTGAATGGCCTTGGTCTGTATTTATACAGGCAGAAGCATAACCGAATTTGGGTCATCATTGCAGCGTTTTAATAACCTCATAATGGTTATTAGTTATCAGTTTCTAGACTGATAATTATGACCTTCAAAGTTGTTTCGAACCCCACGTGAGTCCGGGTTCTCGGAACGGCATTCATGTCAGCAGGACATGCGGGCGTACACGAGTTCAACTAAATTCGGCTCAAGATTTGCACCCCCCTCCTGCGCGCCCGTGTAGGAGTTTTGGTAAAACATGGCACATAGTTATGTTAGTTAGGTGAAACATTACCTTATACACTAACTTCTATTTTATTCCCACACCTATGTGGGACAAAGTTTTAGACTTCATTCACACACGTTCAAATATCCAACAAAAGGCTTAACACATATAATAATTTCGATGTTTGTAAGTATATATTGGAAATCATGAAATAGTTACATTTATATAGAGTTATAGGCTATAAGGCTTGAAGCTTATAACCGGTTACCATTTTTATACAACTATTTGGGGCGTTCTTAGCAAATATATTTAAGAGTATAACAAGTAGAAAACATGTTTAATATGTCTCCGTTGTTAGTTGATATTAAAATACAAACTAAAGTGAGTATATTTATATGAATCAAGCATATATGGTTCCCACAAGCAATGGTAGTTCCAAGATTTATTTTCTACGGGGTGAGGGTGGGGCAATCAGGGTTTTAACCGACCTTTTATGGGTGACCATCGGGATTTTTGCCTACAATGTGCCAATATATGGGTATTTAGTGCCCAATTTTTCAAATAAAAAGAACTCGACTTTAACTAGCAGCCTTGTTCTTGTTTTTAATGTGGCATCCAATCCTACAATAGAAGTCGGCTTATTTTTAAAACTAGGTAATTTTTATGGGGGACATGTGGGTTGGGTTGTTAGGTTGATGGCTAAGACCCTTCTAAATCACCTTGATACTAACAATATGCTCTAATAACTTATGAGAGCAAAATCTTAGCTCTTTTCGAGCTCTGTATCTGACACTTGAGCCTGATTTGTGAGTATTTTTTAAACTTGAGCTCGGCTTATTTAGTTGTTATCAAAATCTTGGCATTGAATTAGTTTTTTTAATATTATTGAATAAGTTTTTTTATTTATATTAAGTAGTGATTATGCAGTACATGTCTGTAAATTTTTAGGGTTGTTGGGATGATTAGCCTGTCCTTGGGTTTTGTCCTGGACCAACTGACCTATTTTATGTAGACCATAGACCTTTCCGTATGCTCTCTCTCTCTCTCTCTCTATATATATATATATATATAATATATATATATATATATATGCGTCATTCCGCGCTCAGGTTATCTGTCGAGTTTTATGGGTTGGCCCATTTTATACACACCCTTACCGCCCTGGGAAATTTGTTACCATTTTATGCATGGCGGATTTGAGAGTGTGTTTTCAATAAACAGTTTAACAAATTAGAAATTCATCAGAACATGTAATAATAAACGCATCAGTCGATACATGATTGGATTTAGGAAATGATTGTCAAATGATTTAAGAACAATCAAGGTACAAGTCACTCTCTATCACCAGGTGCACTATCCATTCACACTTATAAAAATATCAAACTCCTTTTTAATCAATTCGGCTTTACTATCAATTATTTCTTGGTTGCTAAAATATTTGTCATATAAAGCTTTCTATAGCCTCTTTGATGTTTGATTATTTTCCGAAAGATGTATCATATCACATGTTAACATGACACTTATGGATGATACCTTAGAGAATAAAGCAGATATTGATGTGACATGTTTGTATTTCAATTGTTGTCTGAAATAGTTGTATTGTGACAAATTGATTATTAATAAAATTCGACCTTTAATACTTTGTCATAAGCCATGAACATGCGGATCATGCCCCGGTCACCTATTCCATTGCGGGTCAGGGTGTGACAGTCTTCTTCAATAGCTATCCATAGTTTCAGGTAAGCTTCAAACCTATCTCTCCATCTTGTGTAGTCTTCCATTTTAAGCAACTTCGGTGCTTTGTTACTTGTCCTCATCATATTATCAAGGTTTAAGTTTTGAACAACAATAGTGGGTGCATTAGTTGTGAATGCTCTCATACCTTTAATCTTGGAATTTAAAAAAAATCACACAGATTACTCATATGCGTGTACGTCTCCTGCGTGCCTATGACCCACCAAAAGAAAGTCAAAGTGTATGACTCCTACGGTCAACACAATCTCATGCGCTTAAATTGGAACGTACAACTCTTGCGTTCCTAGCTCTGATGCGCGGATGAGTTATGTTCTTGTACTCTCACGCGCGTAAGACTCCTACACTCAGAATAACAATGAAATGCATATGCATTATTTTGAACAATTTGGACATGTTTTTGGGTGTAGTTTTCAAATATGTTGAACAAAGATGAATAAGAAGTCTTCTGGGATGAAAACTAGAACATTTTGACTATGAAAATGATTCAAACTGCAAAACTGCAAACAAACGAAGTTTTGATGCCGAATTCTTCACTTCCAAGCACAAGCACAAGTAGATATCACTTCTATTGCTCTCTGATGCCACTTGAAAGTTCAGGAATCGATGCACTAGACGTTGTTAAAAGTTGAATAAGGTGCAAACGGAATCTACGACAACATTCTATGTGCGGAATCCATATATTACTGATGTGTTATGCTCAAAGTTCTAAATATAACATTTTCTATTAATTTGGGCAACACATTGTTACACGTTCAATCCTTATAGAATGCTCCAAATGTGACCACTAACTATCTATGCGTATGAGCTAACCTATTTATAGGCTGCCTACTAAGCACATAACTATTGCGCACGTACTACTCATACGTTGTGCAGGACTCCTGCGTGCGTATGAGTAGTTTACATTTCAAATCCAAATATAAACTCACTCAAACGAACGTTCTACCCTATAAACAAAATGACAAGTACAAAAGCAGGCATTAGACATTATTATACTAACAACAAATTTACCCACCTTAACTAGCACATTCTCTACAATACCTCGAGGGATACTTAACTGACATGTCAGCTAATTGCAAACTCATTTAAGTAGGTGAAGGCTCACCTGGACCTAACTTGGTAAAAATTGAATTACCATCAAATTTATGCTTGCACGAAGATCAGCTAATGCATCATTTGCAGCTAACTCACCAATTCCACAATGGATTGTGAAACTTCGAGGGTTTGATAACTTCTCAGGTAATTGTCTCTAAAGTACAACGGGCATTCTTCACCCAGCTGAACGTTTGCCACTTTATCACTTTTCTTTTTGTTTGTAAGTAGTGTTTTCGGAAACTTTGCATAATTGGGCATCTGCACTATAGCTTCGATGAATGGAATATTGGTGTGAAGAGATTTGAATAGTTCAAGGAATTTAGAGTATTGCTCTTCCATCTTTTTGTTTTTAAGACGACCAGGATAAGGAATTTTCAGTTGGTACTCAGGCACATGAGGTTTAACCTTTTTAGCAGTTGCCTCTTTTACCAATTCCTTTATTACTGGCTCAACGGTTTTTTCATGAATAACAAATTTAGGAACCGGATCTTTTGTAGAAACACCACTTCTAGTAGTGATAGCTTTAACTTGAGCATTTGGATTAACTTCGGTGTTTGAAGGATACACTCTCGGTTTCCTTTCAGTCATGCGTTGGACCAGTCTTCCCAACGCTTTCTCAATGTTCTGTAACGATACTTTTTGTAGTTTCAGCTCTTCTTCAGTATTACTCATTTGAACATTTGTGGCTTCGATGTACTTTGTCATTATCTTTTCTAGATCAGGCTTCGTGTCCACAACTCCATCTCTTTGAGTGAATCCTGGTGGAGCGGAAGTTGAAGAATTCCTCCAACTAAAATTAGGATGGCTCTTCCAAGCAGGATTATAAGTTCGACTATATGGATTGTTTGAAACCTCCCCTGATTGTTTATGTAGGATGCTCCTTTAGTAGCTTCAAACGGGCATACTGTCACTTTATGCTATCCTCCACACATCATACGCTTCTCATCCACGTCTCCTTTCTTAGCAAGCAACTTCCCCATCTAAGCAGTTAAAGCTTCGACCTTTGCCTGCAAGATGACATCATCTTCCACCTTGTATATACCTTGCCTTTTTCCAAGAGCTAGATGCTCTTGAGGGCGCATAGTCATTTCATATCGTACGTTAAGGAATATTGTATTTTATACTTTCACATTTAAACTCTGCATGTCAACAATGGCATCCAAATAAGATTAAAAGAACTTGAAATTGTACACATCCATTTTCATCATAGAATTCTAAATCTCTACTAAAAAAATCCACACACTAAAACATAAGGCATTTGAATTGCAAACTTGTTGCTTGTTTCTGCTAAGAGTTTGCTAACCTCATTGAAAAGAGTTGCATAGACATTGTGGAAATTTATTAAGGAGACTGTGAAGTGGAGTTATTCCAATGTGGTCAATTAATGGACAAGCTTTCTCAAAATCTTTTTGCTCTTGTGACATAATTCAAATCATTGGTGTTTTGGTATATACAACTATAGCATAAGCATCCATCTCTTTTGTGCACTTATGAAAATCTTTTAGCCTGCATAATCAAATGTTAAACTAGATCATTGAAAACCTACAAATTCCATATAAAGATAGCAACATGCATTTCTTGAGATAATTTAGTGTTATCCTTAAAATAGAGGCCATCTATTGCAAGGGTTCCTCATGCTTTTGATTATTTATGTCAAGAACATGACATGATCACTCATGTAGTTGCAACTAACTTGTTTGGTCACTGTTGTAGTAGCAACTTCCCAAACTACAAAAGCACTTTTTTAAATCAGCTTGTTTGATCTGAACCAATTTGGTCGGCACTTGTTTCGAACCCCCCCCCCCCCCCCCCCCCCCTCAACCATTTTGTTAGGCTTAGTAATAATCTCTCTATCTTTATAACACGCAAAGGTGAATAAGTTGTGGTGTTGCTCAACCAATAAACTATGACTTGAATATAGGAGAGTCCTTGTAAAGCAATAAGTGCGCCTTTAGTCTACGAGAGCACCGAGTGAGTTTCCAGTAAATTTTCCAAGATTGAGTCCAATGCATGCACAAATATTTTATAAAGAAAAATGTCGTCACATACGCTAGGCCGTCATGTAACTCGACAAATGATAGTTGAGTTCAAGTTTCGAAAATGTATATAAACCAGCAAATCCCTAGCTGAGCTCGAGCTAGAAAAATTAATCACGAGCCAAGCCCAGACACGTGCTCTATTAAGTTAAACAAGCCAAGCATAGCTCGGCTCATTTACATCTCTATTTACTTGTGACATGTTTTTGTATGCTAGATTTATTGTGTCTAATTTTGTGTAGTTATACAAAATGGAATGATGTTTTGTAAAGAGTTTCGAACAGAGATTTTGCTATGTTCAAACCACGAATTCGCCAACATTAAGCGGTCCTTTGGCATGCATTCTATGAAATGAAACTAAGGCCTTAAGCTCCGAAAGGGTAAATGGAAAATATAGAAGTCAAAGCAACATAATGTCATACCACTTAATAAAGCATGTCATCAAACGCAACATCATCATACTGAGTAAATTCCACCAACAGCATCGCTAAGGTAGGGTCTGAGGAGGGTAAGATGTAGACAGCCTTACCTCTACCCCGTAGGAATAGAGAGGCTGCTTCCAGTGAGACCCACGGCTCGATGGTAGTTTTGCATCAAGCCTTGGACATAAAACACATAACACTCAACAATCGGGACAAAGGCCGATTAGCGCATGTACCCCTTTGTCTTTCGCCTATCAACGCCACCACATGAGGTCATCCAACCGAACACAGTGTCTATTTGGAGAGTCAAACCATAATTGCATGTCAATGGTCTAAGATAACATAGTGCAGTTTGGATAAAGGGTCAAAAAGAGCCTCTGTAAAAGCTTTTTGTAGGAAAGGTCAAAACAGGTTGGTTTGGGTTGGACAAAAATACTGAGACAACATTAGTACAAAAATTTTTTTTTTCTGTTTTATCTTATTCATAATCAATGTGCAAAAACTTGCTAGAAAACCATGTTAGTACAAAAATACTGAGACAGCACGAGTAAACACATTTAAAAAATTTATGCAATTTTAATCGCTTCGGAGATCAATGAATTTAGGCAGAAATCTGGTATGTCAAACTGAAAGATGCAACACCTTCTGCAACTATTCCCAGCCCATCTACTGTTTCACTTTGGTTGGGTAGTTAACCGAGTGGGCAATGGCTCAAGAAATGGTCCACCAGTGGCAGGTCGGTTGTGTAATGCTGCAAACGTTGACTCGTTTGACCTGGAATGAGAGGTTGGGGCCCGTAATCCTGACCCGATATAGGTAGTGGGACCACTGGTCGTATTGATGTATACGCAGGGATATGAAGCATATTAGCGGGTTTCTGTAATCAAAAGAAATGTAATAATAATCAAATGATCTTCTTGGAACACTTGTGAAAGTTAAAAAAAAGTTACATCAAAATATATGTAATAATCAATATTGTTGGAATGTTCGGGGGGGGTGGGGGGGTGGGGTGGGGTGGGCGCATAAAAAAGTTGGAGACTTGGAGTCTTCGACATGCAACAATGATATCTAGGGAGGGGAGGTTTTGGGCCAACATCATCACATCAACACCGTCAAAACGTTAGGAGAGTCACACGATTCGTTTAAATAAGTTAGTTCGATCATTTTGCTACACTACTATTGTTTTGTTTATTTTATAACAATTAACCAATTATCATTGTATCGTAGTTTTTGGATATATAACTGATTAAGTGTATATTTTGAGGACCAGGGCCAATTTTTGTTTCTTGCACGAGGCCTGAATTTTTTTATGATTCTTGGGCACAACCCTACACTATATAAAAACAAAGATTGGTACTTGTACCAATACCAAAAGTTAGCTAAAACCAAAAAACAAGTATCTTATCGTATATGTTCGGTCAGTATAAGTATGGTACGATACCGTTACACGTTAAGAACCGGTACCCTACTGCACGGTACCAATACCGAAATTTAGCTAAATTTATAACAGAATACTGAACCGTATATGTTTGGCCGGTACTGACATGAGTGTTATATCGGTATTGTACAATTACTCGGTATGAAATTTCTCATCACTATCACTTAACATCAAAAAAATAGTGAAGAGAGGTTAATAAAACCTTTTTTTCAACTTTCTAAACTGTTGTAATATAATTTTAGTTCTAAAATGAACGATAAGTTATTGAAAATAATAATCCGTTCCCAACAATTTCTTCTATCAAATTCAAATTTCTTATTCACTTATCGTTGAAGTTGGCGGTTTATTTTCAAACTAAATTCTTTATTGGTTATCCGTTGCTTTCGTTCCTTCACCTTAAACAACCACAAATTAGTATCTTCCATTCTTGCACTTCTCTCTCTAGAATCATGTCAATTGACTCTATTTCTTTCTCTTATTTTAACGATTTACATTGTATTTTAGCATAATTTGCTCCAACCTCGTGGTTTTATCCCCAAGAGGTATTTTTTTTAATTTCTTATTATTTCGTTACCTAATCGAAACTTGATTTTAATTCTGGATTTGAATTCGTGATCCCTAATTAGCGTTTATAACGTCGCTCATTGTTAGTTTGGATGAAATTACGGTATGGATTTCAATTATCTTGGTGTCTTATGGTTTTCAAATTGTTAACATGGGAATGGAGCGTGAGGTTTATCATATTCTTGATTATGAGTTTAATTTCATCCGGTGCGTAATCATAAAAAGAGAAGGGTTCCGATGTTGATACGCATAGGGTAGGGTTGCTTAACAAGCAAGCCGAGCCAGCTTCAGATAGGGCTCATGCTCGAAGTTAAATGAGTCAGCTTGGCTTGGCTCATTTATTCTAAATGAGTTAAAACTGAAGCTTGAGCCAGCTCGTTTAAATTAAAACCACATTTAACATTTACTTTAATATTTAAGTAAAAAATATATTAAAATTAATAATATGGTCTCTAGAAGCCATTTATCATATTATGTGGGCTTTATTTATACAGAAAATAAAGGTATAACTTATGAACATTAAAATTTTGGTTTAACTTAAGAAAGCCAAAAGAGTGAGCCTACCTTAGATCGTTGTTTGGCTCGAGTTCGGCTCATTTACAGGGTTGTGTCAACTGGCTCGTTTATAGATGGGTCAATTTCGAGCGAGCTACAATCCACAAGCTTTTTAGACTGCACCAGGGCTCAACTTATGTGTTAACTCAAACATGTCATGTTTATTAAATAGGTTAAACATAGCAGCCCAAAACCCTATTTCGTGTTTTAAGTCGTTTTAGAGATCGCCACCCCAATCCAAAATAACAACAGTTGTTTTATATTAACTGAATGATGATCATGTAACTTGTAACATTTTAGGGTTTTTGGATATCAATGAATTGTTTTTGTTCTGCCTCAAAACTTTTGTCAATCTTTAGGAAAACATTTATGGATCATTTATGATTTCTTGCAGATATAGATAAATTCAAAGGCTTTTAAGCTTTCTTCCCTCTCTGTCCTTGTGAAGAGAGGGACAGCATATGATTTTCAAAACCTTCTAGGACTTGATAACAAAATACAACAATGTCAATAAGTGGAGACCAGATGATGCCCGGAGATGGGCAAGAAGAGAAGATATTTGTGACGGTGAGGGTGAGGCCTTTGAACGCAAAAGAAATCGCGAAGAATGATGTTTCTGATTGGGAATGTGTGAGCAACAACACCATCATATACAAGAACGTTAAGGCCTTAACGGAGCGATCAATGTACCCAAATGCCTACACATTTGGTAAGCAATACACATCTCGTTGTGCAACTGGCTGAACCGTCCAACCAAAACAAGTCGACCAGTTTGGCTAGTTTAAGATTACACGGTTCGGTTTTACCAACTCAACGGTGGGGTCAATGGTTTGGAGCTTGGAACCGACCGTGTAACGAAACCTCCATTTAAGCTTACTCATTTCATTTTTGAATTCGCAAGTATGTATATGTATTATATTAATGAATCATCGTATTATCATTTTGACAAGTCTAATACAAACTAACAATTTTGAGGAGTTAACTGTCATTTCCGTCCCTATGGTTTGTTCACTTTTGTCATTTCAATCCAATTTTCAAAAATACACCGGTTTCCTCGGTTTCCACTCTGACATACTATTGGAAACATGCCAGTTCAATCCAAAAATTAAAACTCAGCTAAGTCAGACAGATTTAATGAAGGGTATTTTTGTCCTTTCATAAAATAAGGTGAAAATAAAAGAAATATTAAAGGACAAAAATCCTTCATTAAACCTGTCTGACTTAACCGGATTTTAATTTTTGGATTGAACTAGCATGTTTCCAGTATGTCAGTGCATTTTTGAAAATTGGATTGAAATGACAAAATTGAACAAACTATAGGGGCGAAAATGCAGTTAACTCAATTTTGAAAAAAGAAAATCAATACAAAGCACCAAACAGTTAATAGGTCGGTTTGGTGTCGTTCCTAAAATTATAGTTAATGGATCAGTCTAAAATTTACGTCAAAACCAGCCAAACCAGATTGTGAATACCCCTACTACACATGCAACCAAACTGGTTTATCGTGACCATTTTTCGGTGTTAAATTTTAACCTGAGTTTGGTATGTATGCAATAACCTGTTGAACATCTGGCTACTTGAGCAGGGTATATTTATATTTTTTTGGTATCGATGTGTTACTTATTCATTAACGTTCTTCGTTGATCCAGATCGAGTATACAGTTGTGACAGTACAACAAGACAAGTGTACGAGACGGAGTCAAAAGAATTGCTCTTTCAGCTCTCAATGGTTTTAACTGTGAGTATTATAAGTATTGCAATTTTGGCTTGTGATACAAAACCATATCATTTGTCATGTTGCAAATTAAATTATTTCTTCAGCAAGTGTATTCGCATATGGGCAGACAAGCAGTGGGAAGACATACACCATGACTGGCATCACCCAATATGCAATTTCAGACATATTTGACCACATTAACCAGGTAATTTATATGGGTTCAATCAGTTTCAGGTTGAACCCACAAACACGTTTAGCTAAACAGAGCATGTGCAGGTCGATATGTTGGGCTTACGGGTTGACCCTTTTAACCCCTTTAATTTTGTGAATGTTTCGAAAAGTGTCTTTTGTTATAACTTCAACTGATTAAGCATTTATGCTAAAATTTGCAAGGCAAAAGTGAAATGAGCACCAGGTTTTATAATATAAACACAATCATTTTATTATACATTTGTGTATTTTACTGTAAACCTGTAATTGTGGATAATCAATATGCAAATATAATGTGTTCCACGGGATCATGTTCGTGTCAAACACACTAATAGTTAAGTCACAGCTCAACCCATTTAACATCCCTACTCATAGCTATCTTCACATTTTCAGCAAGACGATAGAGAATTTGTGTTGAAATTTTCCGCCATTGAAATATACAACGAATGCGTTAGAGACCTTCTCAGTGCAGACGCTACTCCACTTAGACTCCTTGATGATCCAGAGGTGAGTATTATCTTATTAATTAAGCAAACATTTTTAAGTTAATTCAGTGGTTTTTGATGCAAACAGAAAGGAACGGTCGTAGATAAACTCACAGAGATCCATTTGGAGGACTGGACCCATCTAATGGAACTCCTTGCTGTCTGTGAAGGTGAAAGTTTTTAACGGGTCGACCCACTTACCTATAAGGGTTGACCAATTTACCCATAGTGGGCTGACCCGTTTACCCATAATGGGTCGAAAGTGTATACTAATAATTCATTTGGAATTACATCTACAGCTCAAAGAAAAATCGGGGAAACGTCAATGAACGAAATGAGCTCGAGATCTCATCAGATTATTCGACTGGTACAGTTTTATAATCTAACTACTTATCAACATGAATAAACTTTTAGATTATTAGATCATCATGATTCATTTGTATATTTTTTAGACAATTGAAAGTTCTCCCAGTGAAGTCTCAGGGGTTGACAGTGCAAGCATTCTTGCAGCTACTGTGGTACAAATGCTTACTATAAATACTATATATTTATTTATTAATTTATTTGTTTTATAGATTCTTGACATTAAAATGAAAAAATACAAAAGAATGTGTTTTCTGTAGAATTTTGTCGATCTAGCAGGAAGTGAACGTGCTTCGCAAACCAATTCAGTGGGTAAACGACTGAAAGAAGGCGGCCACATAAACCGCAGTTTACTAACACTAGGAACAGTTATCCGCAAATTAAGGTTTGTACCTTTATTGCCACATTTTCGTGTTCTCAAATTAGTGAACATATTATACTGTCTGGATGTAGCAAAGAGCCAAATGGTCATATACCATACAGAGACTCAAAGCTAACAAGAATACTACAAAACTCTCTTGGAGGAAATGCAAAAACAGCCATAGTATGTACACTCAGCCCTGCACATGCTCATCTTGAGCAGTCAAGAAACACGCTTTTGTTTGCGGTTTGCGCCAAGGAAGTCAGGACAAGTGCCCAGGTTAATGTAGTAATGTACGAGAAAGCATTGGTGAAGCAGTTGCAACGAGAAATGGCTCGACTGGAACACGAGTTGAAAAACATGTCTGGCACAACAAATGATTCTGAGGCTATAATCAAAGAAAAGGAACTCCAAATACAAAAGGTCAATAACGAATTCTTGTTTTGTGTCCTAGACGGTTACATTGCTTAATTGTTGTTCTAACTGTCAAATAAATTGATACATTACATTTCTTACCGCCTGCCAGATGGAGCAAGAGATAAAAGAGTTGACTCAGGAACGAGACCTGGCTCGATCTCGGCTTGATGAATTATTAAGAGCAGCTGGAGTCGATCAAAATTTGCTGCCATGGGTATGTTGATATTATCTTTCTTGTTAAGCTAATAACCGGAACTTTTAGGGGTGGTAAAAACTTGGGTCCATTGTAATAAACTGGGTAAGTTTTTGGTAAGATACAAATTAGCGTGAAAATAAAACACAATATTTGTCTCAAAAAATGGTTCTTTTTAAATTATTATTATGTAATATAAAAAATGAAAAACTATATTATTCTGATAAAAGTCTGCTTTTTAATGAAAAATGATTTAGAAGAACATGCATGGACATAAAAATAACCCAAATTGAAATGGTCTCTAACTAGATGGTTCTAATCAATGTTTCATAACCAAACCAGTTATCAAACAAAACCACCTTACTTAGGATGTGTCACACCAGTTTCAAAACCAAATGACATCATATTGAAAAACAAAATATTAAACTGCTTTCATTTTTGGTGTGGATATGCAATGTTAATAAAACATGAAGCTTGTAATAAATAAAATATAGGGCCACATGTAGTAAATGAGATTTTGGAAAAAAAAAACAAATTTGAAATCCGGTCCAAGAACCAATCTGGTTCAATCAGTCAGACTCATAACCAACTGGTTCAAACGGGGATGGTTAAAAAGTACTCAACTTATTTTTTTTTCTAACGGCAAATTTGGATCACTGACGGACCACTGGAGTATCATCTTGCCACCAGTGGAACCACCCGATCATATCCATCTCCACCAGGCAATAATGCTTGTACACCAATTCAGGAGAAAACCCAATAAATCTGAGAAAAAAAACTCATTTGGGAATCAAATCCGGGACCTAATGGGCAGTACTCAACTTAGTGGCTCCAACACGCAACATAACTTCATGTAATCTTATCTTTGATTTCCTATTACCATGTAGACCGATTCTAGTTCATGGGCCGAGGTTCTGCATCCGTGCACTTACGTGGCAGTTCATGGGACGGAGGTTCTGCATCCGTGCACTTACGTGGCAGTTCATGGGACGGACACTCCACATCAGACACATCTGATGTGGCAGTCAACGTAAATGTCAAAGTCAACGCTCCTCTTCCCCCAACTACTTCGGTCAACACTTATAGTTTCCCAAAGAACCATAAACTACGTAATCCAAATGAAGACCACTATGTTTTTGATAATATCACCCCACGTGAGTTTATGAACCAGTATTTCGGGCCAGACCCCACCCAGGAATGGGACAAGACTTCCCAAAAAGCTAGAGAAAGGACAAATTCAATAGATAGTTGCAAAGAAGTAGAAGTATGTATTGAGAAAGATGAAGCAGATGATGTTGTTGATGTTGATGATATCCATGATCAAAACCAAAACCAAAGCCAGGGTGATTTTGGAAATTCACGTGTAGACAAATCTCCTCGTTCGGCTCTTGAAGATGTTTCGGAAACAAAAACTCCAAGTATAACAAGAAGCAGTAGTTGCTCGGCTGTTATTGAAGGCGATGTATTATCATCGTCGTCTTATGTATCTGAAAAGAATGTGGTGGTTGAATCAAAATCAGAGTCGGATATTAAGAAATTATGTCGACAAGATTCTCAAAGGACGATCACAGGTGTTGATGAGAAAGAAATGCAGCATACTGATGAGGATATTTTCATCTCTTCTCCATCATCGAAAACACATGAAAAGTCCATGGTAAGAATGTTACTCTCATATGAGTATTGATTTTCATCTAAGTTTGGCATCAACCACTTGTGGTCCCTCAACTTTAGTAATGACAGAATTAGCCCCTCAACTTCGGTAATGACATATTTAACCCCTCAACTTTTGACAATTTGCTTAAAATTATCTATGTTTCGAACCTGCTACGGAGAGTGGGTGGTAACTCACTAGTTTAATATAAAAAGGGTAGCTTTTTGTATGGATAAGTTGGAACACTTTTTGTACATTCCTTTTTTTCAAATAACTAATGTGTCGTATACGGTTATAACATATATTAGGCAAGTTTCAACCCATTCGACTCTCTGATACAACTTATTGTTTTCATGTCAGGTAAAGGCTACGCCCGAAACCATTGAATCAGGAGATGAATTAGAGGGTTTTGATTCTGGGAAAGAGTGGTGTTTGGTGTTTGAAGAGCAAAGAAAGAAGATAATTGAACTCTGGAATGAATGCAACATACCGTTGCTTCACAGGACCTATTTTTCTTGCTCATTAAAGGCGATCCATCGGATTCCGTGTACATTGAAGTCGAGCTTAGACGCCTAGCGTTCCTCAAGAAAACTCTAGATCAAGTTGCAAGGTGATAATTCATTTCTCTTATTATAACAACCATAAATAGAGATGTTAATGAGTCAGGCCACTCGTAAGCTACTCGAGATCGGCTCGCTAAGAGCTCACCCTCTCTTAAATTATACGAACCCATTTCTCTTCAAATGGCTAACTGTCTCGTTTATTGATAATTAACAGTGCACGGGCACTGAATCTTGAGAGGGCGATGTTAAGCAGGAAGCTTTTGAAGAAATTCACTTCAGCTGAAAGACGAGAGATGTTCGCAAAGTGGGGCATTGATTTGGAATCCCGAAACAGGAGATTCCAACTGTCTCAATTATTATGGGCAAAAACAGATGACATTAAGCATATTAGAAACAGTGCTGAGATAGTTGCAAAGCTCGTTGGGCTCATTGAACCAGACAAAACGCCAAAGGAGTTGTTTGGTTTGACCGTTGCTACCAAACAAGAATCACAGAGCCTTCTCTCTACCTGGAGAAATAGCCTCTCCTTGCTAAGATACTAAACTGGCGTTTAGGTACCTAAACCTAACTGTTTAGATGGGTATGAAGGATTCCTGATTTTACGGGTATCAACCTCGTTTCATCAAACTCATACCCTTGGACCAAACGTACCCAAATACCGTCAAAGTATCAAGTCCTTACCCTCTAACCAAACTCAAGTAACCTTAATTCTTTAGAACAAAAACAAAATCATCTAGCTATATTACACATGTATCCATTATTTTACATTTAAAATCGTTATGTAATCATATTAGAGTACAAGCATTAGCCAGCCAGTTAATCAGTTATATATTTTAGGTAAATTATTTATCCATTACCAAACGGATCATAACTAAGTCATCTTTGTACTTTCTATTTGAACTTAATGGAATAAATATTGTACTCACAGCATGTTAATTCTCCAGGCTCCAGTATTACAAGTACGTTTGGATTTGCGCTTTAAAAATGAATCATTTGATATTTGATATTGAATATGTTCTTGTTGTTTGAACTTTGAAGTTTATCAAAAATTAATATTTTATCCCTAAATCATAACATTCTATGAATAGATATTTTATCCAAATATCAAAAAGTTGGTTATTGCATTAAAAAAGTCAGAATAGTAGTCTTCCAAAATGCAAATCCAAACCCCTAGGGCTGCAAACAAACCAAACATTTAGTGAACAGTTCGTGAACCATTTGGCGGGAGTTCGTTTTTGTTCTTTCGTTTAATAAATGAACAAACACGAAGAAATTTTGTTCATTTAGTTAAATGAACGAACATGAACAGAGTCCGCGTTCGTTCGTTTATGTTCGTGAACGTTCAGTAACGTGTTCGTTTGTATTCAATAGTTCATTAGTGTTATTAGTTTTAATAATTTATTTAAATAATTCAAAATTACGACAAATAAAATACTTAATAGGTATCCGTGCATCATATATTTTGTTCATTAACTTTTGTTGTTTGTTTGTTTCCATTTGTGTTCATGAACATTAGTTGCCTAAAATTAACGAACTAACACGAACATAAAATCTTGTTCAGTAAGTGTTCATAAACCGTTCACAAACACATATCTTTGCTTAACAAACGAACACGAATAAGGTCTTGTTCGTGTTGGTTCGGTTTATTTGCAGCCCTTTATGCCCATTATCTATAATAAAAAAAACTCGTATTATATTTTTTATGAGCAGCAACAAATACACTCATGATCGATATGGTGGAGAAACATATCAGTCAACTACTGAGTAATCTAATAACAGTTAGATACAGAAAAGGTGAGAAAGAATTACATCTGTTATGATTTGAGGACAGCCCCCTTTGTGATTTTCCATGATGACTTGGCACATGACATCTCATAACGTGTGGTGTAAGTTAAATTATAGGAGTCATTGTTTTCCGGGTCGGTCAAATCAATCAACTTGGCAGACTCTTCAAGGGTTGCTTCCACAACAGCTAAGCGCCCATCGAGTGAAACGGTAACACTGTCAATGGTAATGTTTAAAAGCGTGTAGTCCCAAAACCAACCACGTTGAGCAATTTCGGTTGCCCGTTGAAGCCAGATCTTGTGCATTTCACCATCTAATACCTGTATTTCTAACTGTCAGTTAGAGTTACGAATTTTGACCCGTATACTTATAACTGGGGTGTGTTCTATCTCAAAAGAATCAAATAAAAAAATGAGTAAAATGCCATTTTCTTCCCTGAGGTTTGGCCAGTTTTGTGACTTTCGTACAAAGGTTTGTTTTTTCGCATCTGGATCCAAAAGGTTTGAATTCTTGCCATTTTCATCCGGCTTGTTAACTCCATCAAATTTCTCTGTTAAGTCAGGGGTATTTCGTCTTTTTTGTTAACTTAAAGGACAATTCGGTCTTTTTCACACATCTGCAGCGAGTTTACATAAAGTGAAAAAGACCGAATTGCCCTTTAAGTTAACGAAAAAGACGAAAATACCCCTGACTTAACAGAGAAAAATGGATGGAGTTAACGAGCCGGATGAAAATGGCAAGATTTCAAACCTTTTGGATCCAGATGCGGAAAAACAAACCTTTGGACAAAACCTCAGGGACGAAAATGACATTTTACTCAAAAGAAAAATAAAAGGGAAATAGGTCAAATAGATTGAAACTTAAAAGCAGCTTAAAGTGATACATATATAAGATAATACCCCTACAACCTATAAAATGAAAACGTTTCCTTCTTTAGAAAGTAATAAATTATATAATTTACTCGTTCACTGTCATTATTACAAATGCATTGATGATATTGATTGAAATCAACAAGGTCACTAGTTTGTCTTTAGTGAATGGTAGTTACAGTATTAAGATTGTTGATATACAATCGAAACAATTTCCTTAACCTATGTACAAAGTCAAATGATGCAACATCATAGACCAAATGGTGTATGAGTTTCCTGATGCATCTATATTAGGAATGTCATACACCGTTGAAACCGACTGAACCGCCCAAACCGAAGCAAATTGGAAGACTTTACCTCTGATAATTTTGAGTGGCAATGATCAGGTCCAAGGGCTTGGGATTTTACGCTCTGCCACTTACGAACTAGACCTTCGGCCAATCTTGAATCCATTTTAGGAATGTCTTCAGCATCCTCAACCCTAGAATCCCCTGCAAGGAAGCGTATTTACAAATTAATTATTATATAGATACTTATTATAGGTGTTTGAATTACACATGAAAATGTCATTTTAGATCATACCCACATTGGTGATGTCTGAAGCCAGAGCCGAATCAACTTCTTTACGAGCGGTAATACTAGGAGAGCCTCTTTTGGACGGTATAAATTTCAAGCCAGCTAAAGTCATCAATCCAACCACCACACCCGCACACATGATCTTCACAGCCGCATCTTTTATCTGATAAGTAATTATTTCTTGTTCTTGATTCCCTTGATTCCCCTTGTCATTTTCCTCAGAAATTAAATCATCAGTCTCCGCCACAAAAGAATCATCAAACTCACTGTTATTCTGACGTTTAACACTCTCTGTCTCACCAAGAGGAAAAACCTTCTGTAACGCCTGAAGTGCTCCTGCTTTAACGCTATCAAGAACCGCGGTAGCTTGCGCACCGATTTTAGCAATCGCAGCGGCGGCAGCCAAAGGTGAACTGCCAACGCCTTCTAGCCTTTCTAAATATCGCAATACAACAGGATCATCGTAATAATCACCGAGTTTAAACTGGACGTCTGTTGTTTCTCGAAACCTAGGAAACACAACCTCAACGAGCCATGTTTCCAACAACATACAAAGACCCGGAAGGAGATTGTTGTCAGGGTCGTTTTTAGAATTTTCTATAACAAATGCAGCGATAGATGGTTCCCGGTATGGTGAGTTTTTGTTGTTTAAGCCTAACCATGAACGGCATTCGTCAACCTCGCCTACAAGAAGTGAACAAAGACCCCTTTCTAATGCAAATGCAAAGTCAGCCTCATGGTTTTCTGTCACGTTGTATGTTGAGGTTGAATTGCCTAAGGCTGTTACATTGATTTGTTGAAGTTGTTGAAACAAGCCGTCGGCTTCTTTAATAAGACGCGGGTTTTTACCCGTGAAAGCTTGAGCAACAAATGCCAACGCAACTCCATAAACTTCAAAACTTTCTGCTGGTATGTTATGTGGAGTGGCGGTAAAGAGTTCAACCTAAAAATATAAAGGTAGAAACAAAATCAGGAACAGCCTCTGTCCAACACTTTTACATCATTTACAAAAAGATGGTGAGTCTAATATGCGCATATAATGTATATATGTGTGGGCGCTCTCCGAGGGGGGGGGGGCAAAAGTGAAAGTGCACTAATTTTAACGTTATTTTACTAATTTCGTGAAAATAATTTTAAAAGAGGGGGATGGTTAATCATGCATCATGTGGTGGAGTTGATAGCCGAAAGACAAGGGAGTACATGCACTAATTGGCCTATGTCTTAATTAACGAATGTTATGTGCCTTATGTCCTAGGCTTGATGCAAAACTACTATCAAGCCGGGGGTTTCGCTGGAAGCAGCCTCTGTATTCCTACGGGGTAGAGGTAAGGCTGTCTACATCTTACCCTCCTCAGACCCTACCTTAGCTTTGCTATTGGTGGGATTTACTGAGTATGATGACGACGATGATGATAATGATGGTGAGTCTAAAATGGTAACAACTAGATTGTTGGCATAGGCCGCGCTTGCGGCAGCGGGGCCTAGTTGTTTATAGCTGGTGGTAGGCCTGTCAATGGATGGATATGGATTGGATCATGATCCGATCCATTAATGATCCAACTTAAATGGATCATGATCCGATCCATAATCCAACATAATGGATCGTGATCCGATCCATATCCAAATAATTTTAAATGGACGGATCACTATCCGGATCGATCCATATTAAAAAATATAATAAAAAAAACAAAAAATTAAAAAAAATCACAAAAAATAAAAAATTCTAAAAAAACAAAAAAATCTAAAAAATCAAACTTTTGTTTTGTATTCTCTTCCGGCGACCTCAAATCTGCATTTGACTGTTGACTATCCGTAAGTTGACGTCAACTTCGTCGGCACTGTTTCCGTTAAAGTTCGTACTGCGGAGGTTCACTGCAACGGTGAATCGGAGAATGTCGTGCGGTTTGAGTACAAGGAAGTGAGTCCAAATTACCTGCTACTTGGCTCGGCTCGTTAACACGCCTAAGCTTAGTGAGGTAGTGTACCCTCCGGCCACCATGCGTGGCTCCAGCTTTTATTTCTTAATTTTGTGCATATTGAATCTTACATCGCGTAGTATAAAATCTGTTTGACCAGACAGAATGATCAGTTCGGATGTTTATTTGTTTTACCTGTGTTCTAGGGTGTAGGGATGTTCACAGTGGGAAGACTATACAATTTGGCAAGATATTACTCGTAAATAAATTTTCATTACGAGTTCCACATCTGAAAAGAAAGAGTAATCCTCTGTTGTGATAGATATCAAGTAAGTTATCGGGGAAGGTGTTCTTAGAAGCAGCCAACTATTAAATAAAGAAGGAAGTTCTCAACGAAGTTTAAATGCTGTTGATTAATTAATTATACTGTTTGAATAAGTTGATGGCACTTTTGAATTTTGATTAGTGTTTTATAAATATAGTTATTTAATTTAATGCACAGTTTATAATAGTGTATCGTGAAAGTATAATATTATACATCTTGTTTTGGTGAATATAGATCAATTGTGGCTGGTTTGTTGATTTAGGTTGGAATCGGCGACGCCGCGACAGAGGTGGACGAAGGTTGCGAACTTGCGTTGAAAGAGAGCTGGACGAGAGAGAACTGGAGGAGGATGAAAGAGGACCGGAATAAGAGCACCGGTGTTGTAAGGCTTTGAAAGAAATTTTCCTTTTTCTATTTTTTTTTAATTAGTAATGGATCGATCCGGATGGATCATGGATCGATCCGGATGGATCATGGATCGATCCATATAATTAACTAGATAAATGGATCGATCCATTGGATTAATTAATGGATATTTTTTATGATCCAATAAGTGATTTAAATGGATCGGATTGGATTGGATATGAATCAATATCCAATCCATTGACAGGCCTAGCTGGTGGTACATTATGTGGTATGTTAACCATATGAAAACGCGTGTTTCGACGTAATTGATCTAAAGCATTGCGGTTACAAAAGAAACAGAATCGAACCCTAGTTGGTTCGTTTAGTGAGGGTTCCACCTAACCACTACACCCCCCTTACCTTTGCATCAAGACTTAGCGGCGTCAAAACATACAATAACTCGAATTTATAACGTCGATGGAAACGTATTATATTTGACCTGACTCGTTTCTGAACACAATTTACGTAAAAATGTAAACAACCGAAAACGTACGCAGAAATAAGAAGGAAATCATATTAGATTTGTCCAAACGGGGCTTTGAATAGTTAGAACTTAAGGGGGTGAAAATGACATTTTATAAAGTTATTTTAGAAATGTAGGGGATGTAAATGTCCATATCGAAACTTTAGAGGCTGTTCTTGTCAAGTTTGAAACCTTACGGGGTGCTTTGTCTTTTTGTCCGTGACCTATGCCACCAACCTTTCATTTAAGGTATATAATAATTTAACTTTTTGATAAATGATTTCGGAAGTTTTAAGCATTTAGAATACACTCCAGGTGACTTTTAACCTGATTGGTTTGACATAAACGTAACCCTAGAATTTGCTACCTCTAGCGGGAAGCGCACAAAAGCGACGAGGTCCTAAACCGAAGCACGCAAAAGTGGTGAGCTTTTCGTACGCAAGGCGCAAAGTGATTATATAATTTATTTTGTATATCCCATAAGTGTTTAGCATCCAATACCTATGATTTAGCTATAATTAAGCTTTATATATGTTTTAAAATATAAAAAAACATAAACATACAACATAAAAAAGCCTGTTGTACAACACTCAGCTGCACAAAAAACAAGCCATGTACAAAAAGCGTGCGCCTCAGGTCGATTTTTACCCTAAAAAGGTGCGCCTCCGTTGCGCTTCATGTACAGATGTCGCCTTGTGTTACATAAGGCGCAAGGACCTGCGCCTAGATGCGCTTTGCTCTTAAGGAGCGCTTTTTTAAACCAAGAGTCGAAACAGCACGGATCTAATTAAAAAGTCAAATTACTTACTTGCTCCGCTGCTGTCATTCGTAAGAAGGCCTCACTCATGAAATCTTCACGTGTAAACCCGCCAGCAATAGCAGCAGCACCACCGCCTCCAACAGCCCACAAAATATTGCGCACACCTTGAAGACCCTCTGTCCTTCTTGATCGGTATTCATCATCAAGAGGTAAAGCCAAAAGCTCCAGCACATAACGCGGGTTTATCTCTTCTAATGTTTCATCAATTTGTTTTTGCAAATCGGGTGCAAGGCTGCTTGCACCTTCTTCCTGTACGAGGATAGACAATAAATAAAAAAATGTGTTAAGGATCGAAATCCTAATGATTAGTGTTAGATTGGGAACAAGACAGAAGTTTGATAAAGATAAACAAATTCGGTAAGAATTTCGGCAGCATAACATTAGTCAACACAGATTCTATTCATACGGAAAGAGTTTACATCTTAAAGCACTGGATTTCTCCTCTCAAACAAAACTTATCAAAAACTTAAATGAGTTCAAATGAATGGCACACATATATAAACCATTCCTATCGACTTGGAGCGTTAGTCGCTTGGGACATTCGATTGACACCCTTAAACGAATGTCTCATTCGTTTGAAATCATTCAAACGGATGGCACTCAGTCAAACGTATAGACAAATATGCATCAATAATAAAAAAAACTAGCCATTTCTACGCACATCAATAATCATATGATTTCAAGAATCCAAACAACCTAGATATTTCTCTTTTAATTTGGATACTAAAAACAAACATTGAAGATTTTATTACGAGTCTTACCTGCAATAACTTAAGCGCTCTCTCCAGCAATTCACAACCCTTGATATAATCAGGAGGCGACATCGCCATCGTGTCCCTTGAGATTTCGATATAGGACAATGCCATAGCCAACACGACATCCTGCTTGAATGATTTGGGTAGTCTTTCTTTCAACAAATTCTCACCAATTTGAAGAACCAGTTCATCCTCTCCAGCTTCTTGCAACACACACAAGGCTCCAGGAACCTTAAAAGATTTAGTAACAATAATCAGGGCTAGTAAATTAAATCACAGTCTTCCTCTTCAGTTAATGTTTCTAGTATAATTTATATACAATTCTGCTTAAACACAACCCTAGTGATCAAAACTGATAGCAGCTACGAAGATTGAGAAATAAGTATACTGCATGTAGCAGAACTCAATATGAATTTGATTATTATTTTAATTTAGAAGCAGAGCTGTAAGCGGGCCACCGAGCCAGGTTGTTGAGCTGATCAGCTCAGCGCATAAAAAACTCGAGCCAGCTCATTTATAAGAAAAGGCAGAATTTATAAACTACATGATTTATAAATTTTGTGTATAAAAATATGGGCTTTAATGCGTGCAAACTAATCGAGCCTAACGAGCAAGCCAACAAGCTGAGCTTACCTTGGTTAGGCTCGTTTAAAAACTAAGCCAGCTCAGCTCGTTTATCTTAACAAGCTGAAACGTTGAGCACAGCTCGTAAAATGCTCAAGCCAACTCGTTTAATAAAAAAAATATCGTTTTACTACATATCTAAACGTAATAAATAAGTAACTAGTTGCGCCACATGTTACAATTCTATGAGCCTAAGATTCTTTTTCTTGCTTATCTTATTTCACTCCTTTATATATTATTTCCTAATATAAAAAGGTTAATTGGAAAAGTCAACAATTCCCGATTCTTCAATACTGACTATTTTTTATTTTTTTATTCAACTCGTGTATTACACGTCCACACTATATAAATAAAAGATAATATATTTATAACATACAGCAGAATTTATAAACTACATAATTTATAACTTATATGTATTAAAAAAAATCTGGGCTTTATTTTAAGTGAGACAGCTAAACAAGTACAACAAGCCAAGCTTAGGCTCAGCTCACTTACAGACCGAGCCGCTCGATTATCCTAACAAGCTGAAATGTTGAGCTCGACAGACTAGGGTCGTTTACAAACTGAGCCAGCTCGGCTCAATTACAAACGATCCAACTTCAAGCCAGCACTTTTAACATCCCTAATTTACAATGCTACAAGCCTAAAGCTGTAAAACTAAACAGAATATGATAAGATGAGAGCATTACATTCTCCCACGGAACGTCAGTAACAACCGTACCAAACTCATCATCCACAAGCCCCAAATTATACTCTCGTCTCGAACTCAAATCCGCTAGGGTTTCACACGCCGCTAGCAGAATCTGCCTCCTACTAACCAACGCATCGTCACTATAACCATACAACGGCGGTTTCAAAACCCTAGCCTCATAACACCGCCTAATTCCGTCCCCTAGGAAGTGCGGCTGCGCTCCGAGCACTCGGTAGAAGTCAATCGGCATGGGAACGTAGCGGCCGGTGGTGGTGGAGAGTGGTGGAGGATACGGCGGCGTGGTTAGGTCCGGTAGGTCTGGAGTGGTGGAGGTTGTAGGGAGGAACTGAAAGTCGGAGAGGAGGCGGTTCGCCATTTGCTGGCGGAGAAGTTGCCGGAGATAGGGCCGTTAGTGCTACTGACGGCGTTAGGCTTTGAGTATTTTTTGGAGGTGGTTGATGGGGAGAATGGGGTGGTTAATGGTACGCAAACGGTGGTTCTCAGGTGGCTGAGAGACTCCATTGGAGAGCTGTGTCTGTGTTTGTTGATACACAGAAGATGGTTAATTTGTCGTGGGAAATGAGAATAGATATTTTTGTGTAAGGTTTTGTTTTATTTCCCTTTTAGTTTTGGTTATTTTAGATTTTTTTTTTTACTTTCGATTAAAATTAAACCATAACTAAAAACTGAATCGTTAATGAAAGAAAATTAATTGAAGATCGACCAACTGATCGGTTACGGTTGGGTGTATCGCTATACCCAAGTTATTGGTTATGGTTAAAGTTAAACAATCTTCCATAACTATATTAATCGAAATCAAACCGAACTTCTAAAATATATAATTTAAGTTAGTAAACATTGTGTTTTTATTTTTTGATAGCTTGAAACATTTGTTTTCTTTATAATAAAGCCTGCTCGTTATTTTTTTTTCTATAAATCATATTTTTTGTTTGTATAAACTAATAAAGATCTTTCAAGTTTTATAGTGTGTTTCATATTTTATGAATCTACAAATCTTTTCTTTATTTTTCAATAACTTGTTCTCGATTATGTTGTTGTTATGAAGTATGCCTATTTTCATGTATAACTGAGCATAAATCAACATAATAGAACCATTTCCAGATTGAACAAAGCAAAAAATACATTGGACAACTAACCGAACATAACCGAAACCGATCCATAAACGACGACCGACCATCAGTTATGGTTATGGTTTAACCTCCATAACCAAACCGAACCGACTTTACACACCCCTAGATTTAATAAGAGTTAACAATAAACATTACGTAACAAAATGAAACAACTATCTGGTTGGCGGCTTAGTGGACTAACATTTTACGGATTTGCAGCTTTGTTCAACTTAAAACAACTTGTATTTTTTATTTTGGAATACCATCAATCATAAACTGCACACTTAAAATTGTGTAACCAGAGCATGACTACTAATTTGTTTAGATGTGTCAAAAAAAGGTTGACGGGTTGGCATGTAATAATCAAGTAGTAAATGTGTTACTTGGATAGAAGGTTGTAAAATACAGGTTAAACCAGTCATAAATGGGTTAGTGGTTCAACGCATTTAATTAAATGAACATGGCCTATTTTTTTCGTGTAAATAAGTTTGTGATTTGATGCATCTACCTATGTGAATACACTTCGCAAATGAATGCTCGTACACATCCGAACGCATAAACGTACAAAAATGCATAAACATACTTAATGCATAGGGCGTACATGTTGACAACTACAAGTTCTTTTCTTAAATTTAGGTCTATATGTTCTTTTCACGACAAACTAATCAACTTTTAAATAGTAAATACTACCATACATACATCTTGTAGGATTTGAACTTTTCACCTCTTAAACAGAGAGAATGCACCTTACCATTAGGTCCAGGTCCACCACCCCATCTCTCTGGAGCTAACTTTAGGTCTACCGTCTATGTATGTAGGTGCATTATGCATCTCGATGTTCATATGTACTAATGTGCATCCCATTGCATGTTTGCGTCTCGATACTCACGTACATAAATCATCAAATGCATCTAGCAACAAGCAACCCTTTTCTTCGTGTTTGTGCGTATTTGGTGCCTTAAACTGGTCAAATATTGTATGATTTCCGGATTGTAAGATGTAGCAAGTTAACATCATCATAATATTAAAAGCATCATTCAGGATTTATTTAACTTTTGTTCTCCGGTTCAAAACATACTTAAAATTGAAAACACCTCCAAATCCAGCGGTAAAAATCCGCCATCTCATCTCTCGAAGGCCAACAACCAAGCAACAGAAACTTGAACCACCAAACCACAAATGGGTGTTTATTTCACCTCTAAGCGGTGAAAACAAAACTTGCTAGAACAGGAAGTTCTTAATATAAAACGAGTTAAATCTCACAAATCTCGACTCGTTGCCATTCTGATCTCGAAAAATGTTGCATGATCATAATTTTGGAAATCCAAGTAAGGTTGTGTTTGTGGGTTGGCGAGTCGAACCCGAACACAAGCACACAACACATGCCAAAAATCATGTCAGACACATAAACCCAAACAAGATACGCGTATTTGCGGGTTGGCACGAACATGACCCACTTAATCCAATCTGCTTGTAGTTTTTGCATACTAAAAGTCCAAGATTGCAATTAAGAACAAAAAATTACACGTGTATAAAACATTACTTTTAAATATTAAAATATATGACATGAAAACACATTTAAAAATACATTTAAATATTAACAGGTTGAAAGGGTCAACCCTTGAACTTCGCGGGTTCAATCCGACACCAATATGAACACATTTAAACTAAAACCCAAACCTGTGAATTTCGTGCTAGGTACAGGCCATGTCATAAATTCACACCCATATCTAAAACCAACCAAAAGAAATTACTTGCAAACAATTTGCGTAACACATTAAGCAAAACTACTTTGACAAAAAATGTCATTATAACTTGTACAAAACAAATAAATCACAATCCATGGTTTCCAGATCTTGACATGTCCCAAGACTTATTTTTGCAACAAAAAAAAACCCATCAAAATGACTTTATTGAGGGAGTATAAGAATCTAGTCTACAAGCTACACCAAAGAACGGTAAAACAAACCATACCTCTTAACAAGAGGAGAAGAACATTGATCAATTTAAGGCACTAGTGAGACCCACAATCAACGATTCTAATCCGCTCTGGATTGACCAGCTCGAGAAGAAAGAATGATGCCAACAATAAGACCGTAGAGGGCCAAAGCTTCAGCAAAAATGAGAATCAAGATCATTCCAACGAAAAGTTTAGGTTGTTGTGCATTAGCCCTGGATTTACAACACAATTACATTAGATTAATCACACTCCCATGCTCATTAAGAAAATAAACAATAAATTCCAGGACATGTATTTCAATTTCAACCAATATGCTCGTAAATGAATCGATTTGGGTTGTGTTTTATCGCGATTCTCAAGCAAGTCAAATGAAAAATGGCAGCTAAAGGGAAAGATCAAATGGGTTGAAATTTAAGGTGTACCTTTAATGTTATTGTTAAATGTTAAATAATGCATGCATTAATTATTTATAATTATTTAACATACAGAGAAATGTTAGTAGGTAGCCCAACCCAACCCACCAGCATGTTTTGACATGTACTAGAAAACTATCTTTTTCAACCCGACCCTGTTTTGACCTGTTACCCAACCCCAATGACTCGCTCGTCATGCCAGTACAAGAGCTAACCAATAAGAGATACAAAATGCCCATGTTTGGCTTTTATCGGAGTTAATCCCAATATTTGTTTGAGTTGAACTAGTAAAACAATTCTCACTATGAAGCTATCATTACTCTTTTGCTAATATTTATGTTGTAGCTATGTATCATTCTATGCATAGAGTTGAATTCTATGCATATTCATAGAATCAAAGGGTGTTTAATTGTTATATACTTAGTCCTAGGTTCCTGTAAAACATGTTTTGGACTAAGGCATGATGTTTTGGGTTGTTTTGGTAAGAAAAACACCAAACATAACAATTTAAGACACAATGCAATGAATTCTAGGCTTAAAACTTAAAACAACATGCCGAGAACGTTAAGTAGTGTGTTTTAAGTGTTAAGCAGTGTGTTTTAGTTGTGTTTTAAATTTCATGCCTGTAATACATTGCATTGTGTTTTAAATTGTTATGTTTGGTGTTTTTCTTGCCAAAACAACCCAAAACATCATGCCTAAGTCTAAAACATGATGCCTACATGTCAATTCCTATGCCTTCTCACACTTCTTACGAAAAAGGTCCTTTTTACAGGAACCTCACTCTACTTATATACTATTAAGATAATCTTTGCTTAATTATTTTACAAAATTGTCTTCTAGTTTTTTAAGTATTGTGTTCCTTGTCTCAGGTGTTCGCTTTATCTGTGACTTATGCCTAGGTGACACATGAGCCCTTTGAACCTTGCGACTTTGACTACTATGGTCATTATGCATATAAGGTTCCTGATGGCTGATATTTGAAGTATCATACAGAATAAACAGCGCCTAACTGCCTAAGATAACTTGAAAGTAATTGACGTAGGTTAGTTTGTTAAAAGCGAGTAGCTAGCTAGCTCCCTTCTGGTTATGCATGGATGGTGGTTTTATACTATTCATCAATCAGTGTATGGCTATAAACCTTTTTTCTGCACTGGTCAAATCACTCAACTCCTCAGAAAAACAAATCCATCCACGAAAAAAGACATTGTTATGAGTCGATCAAGAAAAGAGGTCAGCTTAACTATTCTAAAGCAAGCAACTACGCAGAACCTAATCTTTAACCATTTAAGACAATATTGATAAACAATTAGATCTAGGGGTGTCCAAAAACATTGAAACAGACCGAACTCCCCAAACCGAAGCAAGTCGTCGGGTTTGGTCGGTGGTTTGATTCGCGGTTCAGTTTTGAGGGTTTCACGTTTTGACAGTTCGGTCCGGTTTTGGAACCGGCCGCTTAAGCTTTATTATATATATATTTTTCTTCATTTTTGTAACATGTGGTAATGAATTTTAAATACAAACTAATGAATTTGAAAAAAAACATTTCAAACCACCAAACCAGTAAAAACAGCAAATTTGGAAACTAACTTCTGATTTGTCCGATGAAACAATGTAACCAAATTCTAGTACAGAAACAAAGATCAGACAGTTACCTAACACCAGCATCACCGACGATTCCAATGGCCATACCAGCAGAAAGACCAGCCAGACCACAAGCAAGACCAGAAGAAAGATGAGCGTATCCGTCAAACAGATAATAAGACTTGGCCTTAGGGTTGATCCCTGTACTAATAATCACAGCAATAATCAGACCGTAAATACCCAACACTCCAGCCATAACCACCGGTACAATCGACTTCATAACTAACTCAGGCCTCATCACTCCCATTGAAGCCACTCCAACGCCACTCTTTGCCGTCCCATAGGCTGCTCCCATACCTAAATATGTATGACAATAATCAACAACACACCACACCCATCGTCATACAATGGTCATATGGGCCCTATGACTTTCAGTCACTTGTGTGTCAGTATAATACCTACAGCTTACAGGTGTTCATAACCGTTGAAACCGCCCAAACCAATTTAAATCAGCTGGTTCGGTCCGGTTTACGGTTTGGAACCAACCGCCAAAACCGTCTGGCCGAAATATTAAAAAAATTGATCAATAAATATTTCTTTTAATCTATATAATGTTATTATAAATTTAATCTGTTTTTTCATGTATAGGAATCAAACAGTTATAATCAGTATAAGTATTTTATATTTTATATTATAATAAATATATATAATAAATTAACTATTTCTGTTTCATTAGTTTTCGTTTTTAACTTTTTTTGTTTCGTAAACGCTTTAATACTCAGAAGGTAAAAGGTTTGTTCTTTCTTCAAACCTAACTAATAAAACAGCTCAATCCGGCAAACCGCCAGATCCAAACTGTTTTTAGCAACTGGGCCCGTTCGACAACCCAACCAAATCTGTCCATTTCGGTTTAACTTTAAAAAAAAAGATGTACTAAACGGTTCAGTCCAGTAATTTCGTCAAAACCAGCCAATCCAGACTGTGAGCACCTAAATTAACACCTCATACTGCCGTATGATTCGTGCAAAAACCAACTCAACTCATACGGCCTATAAACATTTTGGCCGGATGTGTGAGCATAACACCTCATACAATCCGTATACGGCCCGTATGATGGTGTGAGTGTATCCTTGTGTTTCCATACGAAATTTAGACAATTTATATAAGTGCATATCTACGCTAACAGATCAGTGCTAAACCACGCCGATTTCAACAGGTCAAAGGAAAATTAGGGGATTAGAAGATCGATTTGACTTACAAGAGAAGACCAACGCAGCAGCGGCGCCGAGGAAGCCGAAAAACGGAGCAGTTTCGTCGCCGGAGAACGTCAAAGACATCGTCGGTTGTTGATTTAGGGTTTTGATCTCAACACAGATTGAATGGGTGCGAGGTTTTGATGATTAATTATTATTCGGATATCAATCCAATCCATCCAATCCAATTCTGCCTTTTGACAAAACACATGCTTCATCACTCCTTAAAAATATTTTTTTATTTTATATATTTTGTCTTTTAATTAATTAATTAAAAAAAGTGTGTGATTCACATGATTGTCCAAATCTGCAATTATGTGTGAAAATGAAAACAAGATAACCTTTTTTAAATTTATAACTTTATATGGTAAAATGTTATTATGGTTTATTTTAGCTTTTAAAAAAATATTCATATTCAACTTTTAATAAATATATCGATTGAATATTGATTTCATATGTGTATATATTTACAGAGGGTAGGGTTCATGCAGAAACCACCTTTATTGCGAGAACTAATGTAAACACAATAAAATAAATGGCGTGCGCAAAATACAATATATGAATTACATCAAATAAAGCATAAAATCAACCCCTTTTCGATACTAACGTTAGAAAAAAACAGTTTCTTTGTTTACTTTTAAAATAAATGATCAAAAAAGCTTAAACGAATAAAAGGAACAAATTAACAAAAGAAACTAACACAAATATAAAGAAGAAGGATTAACATGACCTGCCGAACCCCCCATCCACATCCAAAACAACAAAAATAACAAGAATAAAAGCTTAGGCACCGGGCCGTGCCTAGTCAAGTTCTCTGTAGAAAAAGACAACAACAACAGACAAACCAAAACGAGGTCATACTAACCCAACACGGGTCGTGGTCAACTCTAAGATTCGCAGAATCTGCGATAGTACAACAAGTACACTAACCACGGTGCGTGTTAGTACAAGACCTGACATCTGCAGTTAATGAAGGGAGAGCAAAAGATGACCACAGGGCCGTGTCTGCCCTATGTTTCCGGCTATAACTAGAGGTGCATGGTTCATGATAAAGACATCCCTTTGCAAACCACTTCTTTCACACTTGTCATCAGTCCACCACCACTACAACACTAACACCCACCACCATCATCCATATTTCATCTTTTAGAGTGTTTAGTAGTGTCGTGATCCAAGAAGATTGTAAGAGTTCTTGTCAACCCAAAGGTCACGCTTGGCTAAATCTCTTACATCACTTGGTGAAGACAAATATTTTATGTATTAATTTTGATTTCCAACCTTTGGCAACTTTTTAACTAGGTATGTATTAGTGACTTTAATAACTAGTTTTTTTATATTGAAAGTGAACTTTGGTTAAACATTTCTTCATGTTTCGTTGATTCACTCATTATTACGGTCTATATAAAGCGCGTTAACTACCTGGAAGGGGGTTGAAGAAACACTGGTTAAAACACAGAGGGTATCCGGAGATATCTTGGTCTCAGCTTAATGTCTTTGCATAAAAGGTTATCTCTCATTTGCTCTTCGGGTGATCTCACTTCAAGCTAACTACAAAACTAGAAATGTTGTTAGCCTCGTCATGGGAAAAAGGGGGAGGGTTTTCTCCGTGACCAACTCCGCGTGAGAATAAGTATTTGGGATTACAAGGTTATAAGCAAGTAGTAAGTAATTAGTGAGTAAGCTCGTATGCATGTAGATTAGATAGATCCTTTTACCTTGAGGTATGATCCTTACTTTATAGCCGAAGAGAGGTGTGTAGGAGATGAGCTGATGGGCCTTGGGCCTGGGTCCGCGACCAGGAAATATCCATTCTGTCTCCTCTGCATCGACCATTAATGGTCTTTGCAAGAGGTGCGCTTGGCGCATGGTGATTGGCCCCACATGTCATTGCAGTTGTCCTTGGTGTCGGACCTATCATCAGCCTGTAGTGGAGATCATGTGACAGTCGCTGGCGTTAGTTTGGTTGGTGCCACATGTACGTCCTTGCATACAGTCTGCTCTCTGTAATACTGTTCATCATGCGACGTAGTCTAGCTCAACCTGCCAAGCGGTTATTGGGTCACAGCTCTGCCACTTTGTACCCTTGTATTTGGTCAAAGCCTCTTTGCGCTTCTCCCTTCCGCGTGGCTTTATCAGTGTTTTCTGGCCAGCGTAGAGTTATAAGGATTAAGTCCTTTTGTTCTCAAGACTATAAGTTGCTCTCATGTTGGTCTTGGCCTTGTGCAAGGTTTTGGGACTTTGCGACTAGAGGGTTGTTTGATCCGCGCCGGGTCAAGGGACCTGCGTTTCCAGGTCTAACTTGCTGTTGCTCAGTGTGCACAACGTTTGTTGTGCGACCTGCTAGTATCAAGGTTGTAGTACCATTGCATGTTGCGCGCAAGGTTTGTTAGGTAACCTGTTGGTTTCAAGAATGGCGCACCGTTGCGCGTTGCGCGCAAGGTTATCCTTGTGATGTCATTATGAGGGTATGGTTCCTTGTGCAGGCGTAGAGTTTTTGGGGCCGTACCCCTCCAAGCCCCCCAGTCCAGTGGTGCTCCTATGCGCATGTTGGCAAGTAGGTGGAATGCTGGACTATAAAAATTCATGTATGCACGCTTATTTAACCGGCAAGAATTCAACAAGGGATGAAGAAAACCTTTGTGTGGGGGAAACCTTAGCTCATGATGAGGTCTTTGAAATTTGAATCTTCATCATGCTAATGTTGCAGGCGAGTTGGTGAGAAGAAAAGGTGATGCTAAAGTGATTTTTGACAGCTGCAGCATGTTGTCAATAGTGTCGCATCTCTTTCATTAATGAATTGGCAGAGAAAGTACCAGCCACACGCGTGTAACGATTGTCAATTGCCACTTGCCCTACACGCGTCACACACAGATTAGCTGTTGGATCTGCGCGTGCATCACGTTTCCCCATCGCATTAAATGCGATGGTATAAATAGGGGAACCGTCTAGGGTTTCAATTCACGCTTTCAAAACTTCTTTGCTTTCCCTGAATTCTTGTTCTCTTCTTTCTCTATAGTCTTCTTTTCTCCAGTGATATGTCTACCAGGGTCCAGAAAGTGTTTCTGCCAGTGAGGCGTCTACATCTTTGCCGATGCTTAAATGGTCTCCTGCAAGCTTCCGGAGGATAGTGTTCGGTTTCCGAAGGACTGGGACGCCCGGTACCCCTCTGACGCAGAGACCGTCGACGCCCCGGCCGGTTACATCACCTTATTTTTTGATTTTTTCAATGATGGCAACTTCCGGTTGCCGGCAACTAAATTTTTTCTTGATATTTTGGATCACTACCGATTCCACATCTCCAAACTCAATCCGTTGGGGATGGTGAGAATCAAACATTTTGAATTTTTGTGCAGGTCTATGGGTATTATCCCAGCCGTTAACCGAATTAGGGTTTTTTACCAGTTGCACTACTCCCTGGGTTTCTATTCTTTCCAACATAGGATCCAAGCGAAGAAAATTTTGCACGTGCCGCCGAAGTCCTACCATAATTAGAAGTCAAATTTTTTTTACATAAAGGTCGGCGTTATTCCCCTCCGGATGCACTTCCAGGGGTTGGAGGATGTCGCTGTTGAAACATCTCCTATACCGGCGTAGGAGCCTTAGTAATTGGAGATGAAAGATATCCCGGCGGTGCAGTTGCCGGAGAGGGCACTGGTGGCGGTGGGCATGAGTCGGGTATGGAAGCCCAACCGCCGGGAGAAACCGGTTTATATGGAAGGAGATAATAGTAAGTACCCTTTCATTCTTTCATTATTTCCTTATTTCTTCTTGTGCGCAGACTAACAATATGCACGTTTTGTAGGGGTGGCGCTGTATGTGGTGGCCTGCGAAAGGGAGAATGGGCATATGGAGATCATCGCCTTGGCCCAGAGGAGCCAACTTGGTATACGCAGATCCTGGGAAACTTTGAGCTTCCCAGGAGTGCAGATCTGGCAGCCCCCGCGCTTGAGAGTGGTAAGCCTTTATTGTTTTTACATCTTTTTCAGATTACTTACTGTGTTGTGCCATTATGCAGGCGCACTGAAGAATTTGGGCATTGGCCCAGATTCAAAGAAGAAAAAGTGTGCGGGGCCAAGCGCGGTGGCCCCAAAGAAGGCGGCTCAACCCAGGCGGACCCGCCCAAAGGTACGTGTTCTGTGCGAGACACTTGGAATGACTATGTAGTAGCCTCTGATTCGTTGGAGGGTCTCGCACCTGTAGGTCTGCGAAAGCCCAAGCCGGAGCCACTAGAGGTGGGGGAGATTCTGGTTGCTGATCCGGAAGATCCTATTGACGTGGAGTCAAGCCCGGAGCCCCTTAAGAGGAAGAGGGCTCCAAAGAGCGATTTTGCCGAACAGGCTCCCAAAAAGGCTGTGCGGAAAATCATAGGGGCGCGGCAACCTAGATGCGCTCGCCGCCAAACTTTCCCCAGGTAAACACTTACTGTGTTTTATACTTCACTTTTCTTCCTGTTTCAATTGTCTAACCATTTATCATCTTGTAGTGGGGGTTGAGACAGCTTTTATCCCTCCGTCCACTTCGGTTGTGCCAATCGAGATCGCCATGCCACCACCCGTTGCTGAGACTGCGCAATCGTCTGGTGAGGGTGGTGAGACTATTGCCGGGGTGGCGGAGACACAGATTGAAACAGAGGTCATAGTGCCTGAAGTGATGGAAGAGGTGGTGGAAGAAGTGGTGGTTGAGGAGCCTCGGGGTGCTCATGCAGCAGAGCCGGCACCTGGGGGTGAAGCCGGAGGATCCGAGGAGCGCCCTTCTGATGAAGGGTCCCCTACCCCTGTGTGGAAGTTGAGGCAGGGTGACGTGTTCGCTCACTGGCAGGCGTACCGTGAGTGGTTCAAGGGCGCTTTCCCCACAGTGGAGGTGCCTGCACGCGCAGAACAAAGCCATGAGCAAACTTATCGCGCGTACGTCCAAGCAGCTGCTAGCTCCGCCTCTAACACACATAGGGAATGACGAAGCATGTATAAGGATCAAGAAAAATTTGAAGCAGCTAAGAAGGACCTGATCCAAGAGCGAGCCCAAGTGGCTGTGCAAAAATCTGAGCTGAAGGCTGAGAGGGGGAAGTTTGCCGAAGCCCAGCGGACCGAAGAATGGTCCGTGCTAGGGTGGAAAAAGAAGCGGAAGGCTCCGCTGCCACACTTGCTGAGGAGCGCAAGTTATGGAGGGAGGCCTGTGAAAGGGACAATCACGAGAAAAAATCTTTAAGAGATGAGTTGATAAAGATGCGCGGAGAGGTAGAGCACTTGAGGAAGGAGAAAGAGGCAGCATCTGCTGTGGCCGAGGAGGCCAGGGCGCATCACGAGCGCAGTGAGCGAAAGGAGGTAAAAAAATTATGCCCTTCTTTATTTTACAGGATCAAATGATTGCCAGACTAACCTTGTTGTATGTAACAAGGTGGAGGCTTGCGCGGCGCTTAAGGGCACAAATAAGGATCTCCAGGTGCCTTGGTTGAAAAGGCTAAACTGCAGCGCAGGCACCTAGAGAATATGGAGAACCTCCACCTTGCAAATGCTAAGGTAGGCGCAGGCGAGAAAAAAATAGAAGATTCTGAAGCCGCCCGCGCCATCTCTGAGAGTCTGGTGGAGTCGCTGACGAATAACATGCTATGGATGCAACAACACGGAGTTGTCAATATAAGTTCTTCGTTGTTATTTTGATCACTTTGTCTTGATTCTCATTCTATTGTCCTTGTCTTTTGCAGATTGCAAACTCTATCATGAACACGTTAGAGTTCGACAGCGTCGTGGCCAAGCTGATGGTCACGCGCGCCATGATGGATATGCGCAGGGCTACGCTGAGTGCGCAGATCATGTGACTCGTGCGGTGGACGTTCAATGGGATACAAGCCACGCTTCCACTCGAGGGGTCGATACTGAAGCTGCCTTCTCCTAGACCAAGCGTGAGTACGATCGTCTTCAACTTCCGGTGATGGATTTAGTGAGCGAGGCGCTCCAGCACGACGACTACATTGATCGCTTAAAATACATTCCAAGATGTAGCCAAGGTTGAAGAGAGTGAGGGATAGGATAGGATGTTTGTAGGATCTTGAATGTAATATCTGAATGTAATTGCGCATTGTGCTTAATGGTTGTACATATCTTGACATGAATGAATATTTGCTTGAAGTTACAATACTTGCATGAATATAGCCACTTTGTGTAGGTATAGTGAATAAAACTGGTAATGAACTCGTGTATGAACGTCACATCCCATGCGCATACAGTAGGTAGTGAATTTTGTTCATGAGTCATGTTGTACCATGGTGTTTTCGTGTAGACCCAAAGTGGTTTCGCGCATTTGTAACGAAAAAACAAGATAATGAAAACCATACATTGATTGTCTTGTATTAATAACTAGGCGTAAGAGCCATGTACAGAATAGACATATCATAGGTTTTGCTAGCTTACATGTAGCACCGTCTTAGCTGTTGCGCATTTCAGGTCCTAGTAATGTTTGTGTCGTCCAAATGTTTGAGGGTGTATGCACCCTTTCCTAGGACTTCCTGGATCATGTAAGGGCCTTCCCACTTGGGCGCGAGTTTTCCTGGACTTTCGGCGTTGGACGCTTCATTGTCTCTCAAAACGAAATCGCCAGGTAGGAAGGTATATATGCGAATTTGCGCATTGTAGTATTTCTTGAGCTTGGACTTGTACTTTGCTTTGTTGATTGGCGGCGTTTTCACGCCTTTCTTCTAGGAGGTCCAAGTCGAGTCTGCGCTCTTCTTCATTATTCTGGTTTTGCACAGCCAGCATGCGCGGTGATGAGAGGCCTATTTCCACGGAATCACTGCCTCTGTCCCATACACTAAGTGAATGGTACTTCACCGATGCTGGTTTTTGGCATGGTTCGATGAGCCCAAAGGATACTTGGGAACTCATCTACCCAGTCTCTACGCGTTGTTCTCAATCTCGTCTTGATCCCTTCAACTATGCTTTTGTTTATGCTTTCCACCTGGCCGTTCCCTTGGGAATGCGCGACCGAAGTGATCACATGTTCGATATGCATTTCCTTCATCCATTGTTGTAGTTCTTCAGCAACAAAGTTGGGGCCGTTATCACTAAGAATGCGCAAAGGTAATCCAAAGCGACAAATGATGTTTAGATCTTTGAAATCGACGCACATGCGCCAACCTCCGTTGTGCTTCTAGACCATGACTGGATTGGCTACCCATGTTTGATAGCGTACCTCTATGATGATGCAGACTTGGAGGAGTTCTGAAACTTTCTCGTTCATTGCGTGAGTTTTTTCAGGATCAAAACTGCGTTTTTCAGAACGAACGACTCAATTGAAGGGAATGTGTGCAGCGCATGCTCTGCAATCTCCCCTGGTACCCCTGTCATATCGCTGGTGACCACGCGAATATGTCTAGATTGCGGAACAAAAGTTGTTTAAGCCACGCCTTTACTGCAGGGGTCATGGCGGGTCCTAACATCACCGTTTGTTCCGGGTACTTGTTGTTGAGTACCCATTTCACCGGCTCACCATTAGATGAGGAATTTTGTGCCTTCAACGGTTGTTCCTCATCGATGGACATGATCTCCTTCCTCGAATACATGATGGCCACCCCGGTTTCTGTTGGAAACCCGTAGGCAGCGTGAGGAGTGGAGGTGATCATGCTGAACTCTCTTGGGCGCGCCGGCCTAGCAACACGTCATGGCGCGATGTTGCTGGCATGACATGAAGTTGACGGAGACTATGCGCGAGTGTCTTCCATCAGAAAGAGTTACCGGGAAAGAAATCTGACCTAGTGGAAAGACGGCTTCGTTGCAGAAACCTGTCAGTGGTAAATCGACCAGCTCCAAGGGTGCCTTGTCCTCTAGGTCCAACTGTTGGAAGCATTGTTCATAGATAATGTCCATAGAGCTTCCCGGGTCTATGAACATGTAGTCGGTGCGATAATGGCCAAACATGCCAGTTATCACGACCGGACGTTCCTCTTGTGGACCCCGGGAACTATGGGGAAGATGACCTGTTATTCACGCTAGTGCGGCGTACAACTCTTCTGATGGTTGTGCTTGCGCCTGGGCTACCCTGGATCATATGAACAAATGCTTGTTTCATCTTTTTATTACTTGGGCCCTCTTCGCCGTGAGTAATTTGGCGCACCTCCTTGCGCACGTTTTGAAGTAAGTGGGTGAGCTTCCCACTCTTCAGCGCCTTTTCGATCTCCATGCGCTAGCTAATGCAGTTATCGTTTGTGTGCCCTGTATCTGTGTGATAATCTAAAAAAGGTTAGGGTCTTGACCTTTTTTGTTGCGCATCGGCGGTGACTGTTTGAACTGGTGATCTTTTGTGCTGAGCACTTCCACTGGTGTCTTCGTCAGTGGCGTCCACTGACAGCCTGATTATCTTGCTTGATTGCTTTTTGGGTAGCAATCTTATTTATGGTCGCGTGTGCGTCGACCGGTGAGTAGGAAGGGTTTTGGTTGGGCTCCCTCCAACTCTTCTTATTCTTCTTCGCAAAACTCCTGCTCATGTCTTACGGACGGTATTGGGGTAGAGGAGGTCTGTTGGAGTTTAGGTTGCGCTCTGTCTGCGCATAGACCTTGGCTGCCGCCATTAGTTTCTCCCAGCTTTTGGGAGGTCAGAAGTTCTCGACAAGACTTTGATCATCTCGTCACAGCGGACAACATATTTGAACTGTGCACGAATCAAGTCTTCATGCACATCTCCAATTTCCAACACCTCT
>CAMTDV010000013.1:70180818-70221132 GCA_947069175.1 Scalesia atractyloides | reverse complement strand
GTTTTACTCAATTTTTTTTATTCAAAAAACAAAACACATTTAAATTTTTTTTTTTATTCAAACAAAAAATTTTTTTTTTATTCAAAAAAACAAAACATTTTTTTATTTTCATTGCCTATTGATAGATATAGATAGATAGATTATAAATATAATATTTATTTTGAAGAAAACTTATAAATTTTATTAAAGTTTTAAAATTAAGCATATTAAAGTAATAGCAATTCTATTTTTTTTAAAAAGATAAAACAATATCATTTTTTATTTTATTAATTTTAAATTTGCAACCAATTAAATTTAAAAAAATTTATGGTTAAAATTTTTCTTTATTTTTTGCATTTTAAACTAGTTCAACTTTTAAATTTTAAACTTGAATTACATTTGAAGTTGGTCACGCACATAAATAAAATGATACAATTTTGCCAAATTAATCGACACACCACCCTTTAAATTCTACACTTCCAAACAAGTAAAAACTATCTCACTGAGTTATTGTATATTTTGTATACACAAAAAAAAAATTTAAAATTGTTAATCCCCTTACCACACTCAAAACACACCCATCCGTCATAAACAGTCATCCCATTCAATTTTTTGGGAGACCCTAAAGAACACGAAGTGGAGGCCCTTTAAAAATTTTTGTTCGGGCCCGGGTTCATGTTGTGCGGGGGGGTCAGATCGTGAAAAAAAAAGATTAACCCAATAAATTTAGAATAATATCAATTCAATCTTTTGGTCCAGTTTTTCAATTAAATTATTTTCGGACAGTTCAATCCAAACTAAAAAAACTATTAAGAAAAATAATCTAATATTTTTTGAATTTGCATTGATAACCATTGAACTTTACTTGGAACTAGAACAGAATGTTTTTGGCTATGTTTATTTAACCATCGCACATTATTGGCATTGAGGCTTGACTCCATTCTCATTTCAAGATATTTAAAAACCAATACATTATGGTTTTTACAATTAAAGTTTTTTTAGTTCAATCTCATCATTTTTATTTTGATATTTTAAATACGAGATGGGGTTTGAAACAGAGCCTTTTTTTTTCCCAAACAAACTTGTTTTGGGCTTCTTTAATGAAAAGCTGGTTTAGTTTTACTTTAACTTATTTATTTGGGTCTAATACATTACTTTCTAGATATTTTGAGGCCCCAGACCCGTGCCTAGGCGGAAAGCCTTGGGGGCCCGGCCTTGAAGAGATTATCTTTTTTAACCAATTTAAATTTATTCAAGTGTCGCAACTTAAACTGACCCTTATGTCACCCCTTCCCTTTCATGACACCAAAATAACTATTTATTATATTTCAATAAGGATTTGACCCAACAAAAACGTTTTCTCCCCCCAAAAATCAAATGCTTCCAATAGTAATGATACGGTATAAGTCATCGCTTCGGGAATTAGATACTTCCTCTTACTACTCACTAGAATATAGAAGTAAGTTCCCACCTTAAGATTCAAATACTTTCTAATGAAAGTAAATATTCGCAACCAAGAATCAATTACTTTAAAACTAAGTACATATTCATGTACGCACACTATATAATAATAATATCAAACTAAGCAAGTACTTTTCATTCTATCAAATTAGACGAAGTATCCATATACTAATCCTTAACTAATCTTTTCCATGATATTACTTTACAGAAATTATCAGTTGTAGCATGCATGATTTGGATATATGACTACATATGAATTTAAAACGAGTTAAGACTTTATTTTAGTAACTTTTTAGCGAACCCTCTTCGTTTGTTTTAGTAAAACCTCTACTAGAAAATGATTTTCACCAATGAAAATTTCATCGATAAAAGTTTTATTGATGGATCATCAGATATACAAATCTAATTAAAAGGAAAATGACGTATATTTTAATCTCTCTATGTGCGTTTATGTATATATTAACCAAAAAAAAGGAAAACAAAATATTTAATATTTAGGCCCAGTAAAACCTTGGTCTAAGACCCAAGCTAGATCTTTACACATGAAGTTAAAGCGTCTACTTAGCTAATGATCCGTTTCATGTGATTAATTGAAACTAGAATGTAAATTTCTTCTTCGTTTTAACAAGGAATTAATTCTAAATCCTTTTGAAATTATATCAATCAAAAATATTATGGGATTTCAAGGTAATTATGTCATTTTACATTACATATCCATTGATAATTATATCAACCAAACACATTATGGGATATCAAAGGAATTCTTTCAAATCCAGTTCCAATCCAGATACCATTACATTCCATGAAACGAACATACCTTAGAGTATAAGAATCATAAACGAAAGATGGCATCTACGAATATATAAAGTGGCCACTTACCTATATATACCTAGCGAGAGGATCATGAGAAAACTCTTCCTTCGTGAGAAAACTCTATCAAACAATTGATAGTTGTGTTGAGTTTTTTCCGGGGTTAGTTTTAGGGTTTAATATTTAGAGTTTAACGATCAACTTTTAAGATTTAACTTTAACATTTAGTTTTTAGCTTTTAGCCGTTAGCCTTTAAGGTTTAGCTTTTTTCAGGGATTAGGGATCAAGGTTTAGGCAATAGAGTTTGGAGTTTAGTAATGGTTAGATAGAGTTTTCTCGTAAAGGGATTTGTACTTATATATTTTTATACCACTAGTTTAAGCCTCCACACGTTGCGGTGAGTGGCGTAAAACCATGTTAAGTAGCACCAGTGCCACACCATTGTCAATGACTACTAACATCGGAAAAAGTCGTATAAAAGAAATAAAAAACGAAAAAATAAAGTTGAATGAAAAGTAGACGTAAAAATGTTGAATTACGCACGTGAAACGCAAACCATAAAAAATAACTAAGTCAATTTAGGACCTCCATGTTGCAACGCGGCTGTTAAATGAGAAAAATAGACGTAAAAATGTTGAGCCATACACGCACATTGCGGCGTATTAACTTGTAAAATTTAGACCGAAACGTAAACTGGAAAATTTGTAAAAAATAAAAAGTATAGGGACTGAAGCTGAAAGTAAAAAATTATTGGGGTTAAATTATAAAAGATATAAAAGTAAAAATCTAGAGATAAAAGAAAAACTCATTGGCGAGTACAATCCGCCAAAGCTAAAAAACAAACAATGATACAAAAAGAAGTTAGAAAACTAATATATATATATTTTTTTAGAATCAATTATCATTACAACTAGTTTTAAGCCTCCGCATCGCGGGTTGGAGGCATAAAACCATGCTATCAGTATGGGGTCGAGAGGGGCTTAAAACCGTGCTAACTGAACGACGACCAAAATCGGTGAAAAACGTAAAAAAAATACATGAATTTATAACAAGTAATCAATTGAAAACATATATGAAAATAAGGACGAAAACATATTATATTTGACCCGACGGGACTCAGGAAACAATCTACGTCGAAACATAAACCAATTTGTATTTATACCGATGCGTACATAAAAAAACACATAAAACTCTAGGTTGTAAAAATGTCCTTTTACAAAGTTTTTGAAAAATGAAGGGGAAGTATCAATGTTAAAAGTTAAGATAAAAATAATAAAACCTGATAAAAAATTAAAAATAAAAACAAAACAAAAAATAATCAAGGACAAAATATACAGTTATTAATTGATATGTATGTTATGAATTAATATATATAATCAATTATATATGTATGTTTCTAAAGTTGATAATCTCACCTACAATACACTTAATAATGTACATACTTTCTAAAGAAATAGAGAACGTGAATGGGTTGTAGGCGAAAGAAAGAAATTCTTATTGCTCGAGACAATACAATTTTTAGTCTGATGTAATGAATTGTAAAGATGTCTAGGTTTCAAGCTTACGTATGTTATCTTTAGAGTAGAGATCATGCCTTGAGAAAAAGTGGAAGTGACAGTTTACTTACTTCAAAAGTTTCTAGAACAACCATCATTGCTCCGCGTTGCCTCAACTGCATAATATTTAGTCGTCTTTCTCGTAAATATTGTTATTGTTAATGAGCGCCTATTATATATGTCACTCACAAGTAAATACTGTTACCATTACTAGGCGCCTATTATATATACGTCATCGACAAACTAATCACACACCGTTTTCAAATAGCTGTTTGAGGTTGTACTAAACAATCGTTTGAAAGTTGGGGCTTGCGTCATAGCCGTCACTACCTTTAAGTGACCGTTTTAATTTTTTTGTCGAACGCCCGTTTGAGTTTGAGGGTGGCGTATTTGAGTTTGAAGGTGGCGTAGAATTAGTAGGGCCAGCTGTAATTGTCGTCGTCGTTGTTATTATTATTAAACAATGAAATTTTATAAGCTAGACGTTACAACTTATAAGTGTGTATCTTATTTCAAGTTTGGGGCTCACCTCTAATTATGGTTTACAACACCAATCAGTCCAGTTTTCATATATGCTTTTGAACCATGATTTAATTAGCATATACAAGTTCACCGGTATTTCATCTAGAAGTAGTGTGTGTGGCTATGGAAAGGATGCATGCCTTCAAACTTCTTTCATTTCTTTTCTTGCTTTCCATATATAGGAACCACTAGTTACATATTGGACCTGTATTTCGGACATATGTGCAACCAGAAATTATTGATTAACTTCACCTTTGACCATTTGTGATGAATTATATATCCCCTTGCAAATAGAAAATACCTTGCAAATTAAGTTCAAAGCCCAATATGTGCAACCAGAAATTATTGATTAACTTCACCTTTGACCATTTGTGATGAATTATATATCCCCTTGCAAATAGAAAATACCTTGCAAATTAAGTTCAAAGCCCAATATGGGTCCAGTATTACCTTTTGCCTGTTGGATTTTTTTCCAATTAGTGTTTGAAAAGTTATGGAATTACCTAAGTGTTACATGTTTATTGAACTGTTAAATTGGCAAAAGATTTATTATTATTTTTTATAATAAAAACCTTTTTTTTTCATGTAAAGTTTGACCTTTGTGAGTCCAAATACTCCATGACAATATATTCTTTGATAAAAAAAAATCATTTATTTGACTTAAAAAGTTTATAGGAAGTTTGTTCTTAATTTTACATGGAATTTTGGACCATGTAACATCATAAAAAGAAAATGAAAGCATCCTTACAAACATATTAGTGGTAAGGACTGAGAACAAAACCCTAATTAAATCTTTCAATAAATGTATGTCCAAAGATAAGGTACTTGATGGATTATTGAAACCTCCAAGCAAGAAAATTCCAAAAGTTACAAACCCTAATTAAAAGTCATATAAGTAGTGCAAGTTATATCAAACAAATAGACCGGCCATTAAAGGTGGCTATTGGTGTCATCACAAGGTCACCTTTAAGAGTTGTTGCTAAAGATGGAAAGTAGTTCGTCCCCTGGTATATATGCTCCAGTTATCAAATCATACCTAAGTTCAGATGAATCTTGTGCCAAGAGTACCAAGTAGTGGAAATTGGAACTTCGAAGTGACCAAAAGTACTGGAATAATTGTAAGTGAGTTTGATGGTGCTTGCAAAGATTAAAGAGTTGGGTAGCTAGAGGAAAGCATCAAATTCTTTTGGCACTACAGTACAAACCAAAGGTGCATGCTAGCTAAAGTAAAACTGAAATGAAAGCACTTAATAATTAGGGTTTTGAGAAGTGAATGGCATAGTACACACATTCATAAGAGTTGGGGGCCTCCAAGTAGTCATACTTATCTCAATGTTTGAAAGCAACCCTAGAACCAATCCCATGTGGTCCTGGTAAGTAAGTGGTCATAATGCCAGTCTAGCTAAAAGGAAATGACAGCGTAAGTTAGGGCTTTCTCTAGAGATAGAGAGAGAGAATGGTCATGTACATTTATAGGTTTAGGCGGCATGTAAATATGGAAAGTAAATACTAGTGCTTCTTCACATGGACTTTGAATGTTTTGGTCCACTGCAGTTTTCAAAAATTTGTACTAGTACAATAGTAAACTAGTACACGGCATATATATATTATGGGTTTTCAATTAAAATTGTGAAATGGCAATATTGGATTTCATGTTTGTTTAAACATCTTTAATGAGAAAAAAGATTTTGGTTATCAACACTAGAAATGATTTATCATTAAATAAATGATATAAATTAGTTTGCTGGTTTAGTACTGATTTGGCATGTGTCTCTTGTAGAAATGTAATGTAAAGACACGTACATCAGACTGATTCGGCACACCCCGGATATACGTGAGCTTCGTGCACTGAATTTGCTCTTTTATTGTGTGTAAATAAGTCAATTCAAAATGAGATGTTTCGATATCTTATTCCTAAAATATCGTAGTAGAACGGAAATGAAAGGGCAGATAATACCAAATTTCCTCTTAACATTAGAAAGAGACTACTTAAATTTTAAACCTAATTAAATTAAATAAAAAACAATAACATAAAATAAAGCTAACTATTAGACAATATCAATCATTATAGCAACAGAGACGTGTATGAAATATATTACAATAGTATGATATGATTTCCTGAGATAGATATTTGGATTTCTTGAGATGGATAATTGCTTTAGTAAGTCGTATCTATAGATTATAAATGCTTGTTTCATCATCCTGGTCTTAGTGCTCGGTTGGGGTATAAATTAATTCTCATAATACAAAACTAACATGAAATATAATTGACAAAATTGGGTTTTGTGTAATCACGTTCGGATTAGTTTTTCCTTGGATCTGTGAGCCAATTTCCTATATATCATTTATCAACTTCCTATATAACTTTAGGTTGTGAGACATTTTTACTATTCATTTTTTTACCCTTTTCATCTTTATATTTTTTGCGTTTACAAATTTGTCGTTTTATATTTCGGTTTAAATTTTGCGAGTTAACACACTGCAACGTACATCTGTGGTTTAACGTTTTGATATTTTTTTTGTGGTTTAACAGCACCGTCGTAATACATGGCAACCAACTTGGTTATTCTTTTCTATGCGAGTTAATGCGCCGAACACCATGCGTGACTCAACGTTTATACATCTACTTTTTTTTTAATAATCTCGCAGTAAAACGCAACTTAATACTAGTTTATCTAAAAACACACCTCTTAGTTCAACCTATAAGATTCATGAGTTGATCTCTTTATCTTTGTATTTTTATTTTTATTTTTATGAGACATTAATATCAAAATTTAGCAAATTAGATATTTTATGTCATACTTCAAGTGCGTCAGATTCTTTTGTTTTAGTCACAAATTAATTTTTCTATGGATATTTTTGTATTTTGGGTGGAACATTTTAATTTTAGAGTCATTCATTATTATGATAACATTTACGGATGATATTTTTAAGGTGCTATGCTTTCTTCTTTTATACACTTGCGAATGGAGCCTATTATTTTTTCTCTCACAAGAGCGTATAACTATACATTTAGGTCAAACCAACTTTTTTTTAGCTAATGTCAAATTAGCAACTGTGTTTTCTTTTATGATTTTGTCTTCTAGTTTTTCTTTTGCTCTTGTCTTGTATTTTAGTTTTACATCAGCACCTTGACTCTTAGCATTGGTATTTATAGACTTTCAACTTTCTATTTTTTTTAAATGTCATTTTGATCCACTTAAGTTTTATGAGTTTATTTTTATATATGTGGATCAAATATGCGTTTACGTGTTTATTTTTATGTATGTTTTCAGTTGATCGATGTTTTGACGTGAGTTTTGGTTGGAAACGAGTTACGCCAAATATAATACGTTTTCTCAAGGCAGTATAAATTCGAATTACTTCATGTTTTCGATGCCGCCACAGCGCGACGTACCATTATTTAACTTAAAAAACACTATTTTCTCACGCGCTTATTTTTAAGTACGTTTCAGTATAAATCCAAGTTGGTTTATGTTTTGACAAAATTTTTCTCGGTAATAAGTCACGTCAAATATAATATGTTTTCGTGCTTATTTTTATTTTTATGTGTAAGACCGGCTTTTACAGAACTGAGATTCCATAGGCCGAAACGAAGCCCTTTAAAGGTAGAATTAGGAGTCGAAGCCATGCATTTAGCCCGATTGCTATTCGCCCTTTTTAGCACTAGACTGACATTCTCATTTCGCTTGTTCAGTTCAACGAAAGCCGGTACTAATCAAGCACAGTTTAGCCCTTATTCAGTTGTTGTACGTCTTGCCGTAAATTGTGTTCAGTTTTCTCGATATGAGTCAGGTCCAATATAATACGTTTTTATTCTTATTTTTATGTGTGTTTCCAGTTGGTTTACTTTTTTACGTAAATTTTGTTTGAAAACAAGTTGTGTCAAAAATTTGACGGTACATGTTCGAGTTACTTTAAGTTTCGACGCCGTCGCAGCATGCGACAGGTCAAAATACTAGTATAGAAAAAATAAATATAAAACAATAAATAAAAATTGCGAGGTTAAACAAGTCATGTAAGTAATATCCACGCATAACACAACTTTCGGGTACATTTAAATGACCCAGTGTCCGTGTCAACTTTTACCCGTCAACCTGTAAACACAACTTGTTATTTATATAGCTTTTTTTACCTTAATAAAGTTTGTAGCATCAACTCACTGTTAGACAATATAAGTAAGAGTGAGATGGGGAGGGGGGCTCATAATGCATACTTAACCACTCCATCATTCAATGTACCATTTTATTTAACCTAATATAATTTAATTCAACCCAAAATAGGAAGGGGCACCACTTAGCTCATCCTCTTTACCCTAACATTTTTCTTATTAAAAATTAAAAACTAAATAAACTAATTATTGAAGTAAAATGACATTTTCATTAGTAAAATAAAAAATACAATTACAATAAAAAAAAAACTTGAAATAAAGAAAACCTAAAAGTTCTATGGTCTATCCCATTTCCCAATTTTACGTTTACCTTGTAATATAATTGACAAATACTATTCAAGCATATAAGGCTTTTGGAGGCAAGTTTCTTAGAAGGATACTTATCAGTTATCACTCTAGGGCTTAGAAGATAACAAGGCACAAGGCACGATTGGATTGGGAGGTAAATGCCTCTATTATAGTGATGGGGGACATATATGTAAGATCGTGCATTATAAGGTATGGCCGTGTCTTGTTTTGTTGTCTTCAGATTCTTCTAAAAGTTATTCTTTTTATCGCTGATATGGTGCAATGCACGGGTGTGCCTACATGTGCATGGCCGTGCATAGGTCATTCTGGTACCTTAGATTTGTCTTGTCTGTTTTATCTCTAGTGGGAGGCATAGACGTACCATAAGTATGCACGACCGTGCATGTCCTTCTTTTCTTTCCTACCACGCTTATCTGGTCTTTGTTAATTTTCCAAAATGTGGGTTGGGGCGTATAGGCACGACCATGCATCTTGGAAAGTTGCTTTGTCCATTTTTCATCATTTTTCGCTTCTTTTTTAGTTCTGGACCTTCAATTTCTAAAATAATTAAAAAAGAACGATACTTAGGTAGTGTTTCCTCATAATGATGCCTCAAAAGTACATATAAATTATGGGAAATATGTATTGAAATATGTATAATTGATGATACATTACAAACCTATGCATTTTATGGGCTTGCTAGACTTTAAATGATCTTAATTAACTAAAAAATAAGTCTAATGATGCATAATTTGCAATAAGCATGTTTCCTAATAGTACGGATAATAATTTGAAAATGCTGGATGTCATAACATATATTTGAACGTGTGTATCGACTCAACCTGAAACGTTCGTGGGTTGGTCGGTTTATTTGTTATAATTTTATAAGGTATTTATTTTTATATTTATATATTGAATTTACATATTAAAGGCCAACTAGCATAAATAGTAACTTGTTTTTTAATATTTCGTTTCATTTTATTTTTTCTCTAATAATTTAGGTTTGTTAATTTAAAAATATACCCAGTTACATTTATCCTTTTATATTATCCCGTGTATTGTTTATCAAGTTTTTTTACTTCTCACAAGTTTACTCTTCAAATTTTCTCTCTACCCTCTCTTTTTCTCTCATTTTGTTTTGTCTTTTTCTCAAACTCTTCTCTCACTCTCATTATATACATTGTTCAAAGACGAAGATAGGAAGAGAGAGACATAGATATCTACAAACCTATTAAACAACAAGAACATGGATTCAAGTGGTTTTTTATGTAGGTGATTATAGGGTGTTAAAACAACACAATGGTCGTATTTTATGTTGAGTCAATTTCTACAAAGAAATATATAATTATCACAGTATCATATTATATTATTCATTATATCTATAGTTTGACATAAATGATCTCTGTAGTTTAGCAAAATTACATTATTTTTTAGTTCATTGCAAAGCACGGGTCCTCAATTCTAGTTGTAATTAACTACACAAAGTACATGTGCCAAATTGAACCAGTAGCGACTGAACAACCCGAGGACCAACATTAAACGTTTTTGGTTTCTTGTTTTAATACGAGCTGATTTAGGTATTTCCCAATATTTTTGCACTACTTATACTATACGGCCATAATCGGCATAATGTTCCCAGTACCATAACGAACTAAATCTTTACTGACCAAATCACATCGGTACCACTATCAGTAATATGGTTTTCGATCAATGTAAAACATGTGTCTATATCTTTTTCCACCGTATTACGCAAATATAGTTCCTCTAGTTTTATATCAAAACTTAAGCCAGCTAAAACTTAATAGAATTATATAAGATTAAAGGATAAATGCATCATATTTTTTTTTTGACACAAATATTTATAGAAATACGTGTATGTCGGGTGCAAAGCATTCCCAATCATTTCATCAAATTCTATACTATAATTATATTAAAAACAATTATATTTTATCTTTTCTCACAATTAAATAATATTTTTTATATCTTTATTATTATCTTTACTCTCTCGTCCATTCACAATCACTTTTAAAATATATTAAAAATTATTAAGGGTAAAGAGCCTCCCCTCAAATATATAGATAAAGAGTAACATTTTTTTCTCTCATTCTCTCGCAATCACTTACAATTACTTTTTATAATATAAAGATTACTCTTACAGAATTTGATGGAAGGATTGTGAATGCTCTGTAATTTTAGAGAGAGTAATCTGACAAAAAGAAAAAAAAATACTAATTTATTTTTGGAATAACGAGTCATGTCCGTGTTGTTCGTGCACAACACAATTTTCGGGCATGTTTAAATATTTTGGGTTTATGTGGAGTTTTACTCGTCAACCTGTGTTTAAACTCGATTTGAGATAAACTTTTATTTATGATAATTTATAAAAGTATCCTCTATCCTACAAGTAATGCGCCTTCAGAATTAGTATATGTTGTCTATATGGTGAAGATCTTTGGTGTTATTCTACTGGACCTTTTACTTTTGGTCTATAATGAAAGTAATGCACTTTCTTGATCCAGTAACTTTGATGTATTTTATTTATCGGTCACGGAAAAGAAAATGTTATAATATCAGTGGCTAAAAAGCTATAAACAATTCAACAACAGGAAACAGTATATGGCCAACCATTTTGTTTGTGTTGTAAACAGTAGGGTTGTAAACAATTATAAGGTTGTTGAAATATTATTTTATGTTTGATGGAAATTGAGATCTATATCTAATAAATAGTGTTTGAAAGAAACTTATTACAATTTTATTCTATTCGACTCACATCCATACCCAAGATTCTTTTGACCGGTTCTCCTATCCTATTTATTAATTTTAAGTTGTTTAAACTCATATTTTATTTCAAAATACCGATTTATAAATCCCAACTCTTTGCTATTTAAATCTTTCTTTTACTAAAGGGGAATGATGATTTTCCTAGGAGAATATAACCATTCATCTTTTAATCAATAGATAAGATCACAACGTATGAAAAAAAGAGAAATAACATGGTACTTTTGGAATAATTATTTGGAATAATTACTTTGAATAAAATCAAAGTGTATGAAAAAAGAGAAATGACATGGTATGATATATTTAAAAAAAAGTGCACCTAACTATATTGCTATTGTTATGAATATTTACTATTAGATTAAGATTTACCTTTAGATCTACCAAACAAGTGGATGAACTCTTTGTTAAATTTATGGATAATGTACCATACTACTTGTCTATCAAATAGTTAACCTTGTTTACCAAATAGTTAATCTTTTGTAGTATAAATACTAGCTCAAGGTAGAAGACAAAATGCACCTCATGTATACACTTTCATAAGTTATACAATTCTTTACTTGTTGCTCTTATAATCTTTCTAACGTTCTTAAAGTTTATGCACTAGCCTTGTGTCAATTCTTGTTATATTATCACACGTTATCAGTATGAGTCGCTTATATACTAATCAAGAAAGGATTTAAGCACAAAGATATCCATCATAAGCATTGTAAACACTTCATTAACTTATAATTTACTTTGAAAAAAAATATAAGTACAAAAGAACATTTTATCATACATATTTCATAACTACGGGACTACTAACAATCTAATTATGTATTTAACTTTTACTTTTATCGCATCTAACTTTTATTTATACATACACACTCACATTTCATTTAGAGTTTACGTTTATTTATGTATACTAACCTTTTTATGCTTATTGTTATGCATCCTAATTTTATACCTTATAAAATAACATTTCTTTAATACATCATTTATTATATATGTATATATATATATAACCCGTTATTAATTAGCAATTATCAATCTCATTTTTTTCCACAACAAACACTCTTCTTTTCTCAAGGTTTTTCAAGAAAATTTCGAAGATGATTCACCCGATTTTAATATTGGTCGGCATAATTATAATATTGTTGCCGACCTTAATGTATGAGCTTCCATCTCATCTTTTCGTTACTTATGTATTCATTTATTTGTTTGTAGCAGTATCTATGTATGTTATCTCATTTTTAATGAGTATTTAGATTTTAATATCTATCTTATTTATGTTTAGCAACAAAATGGCAAACATCAAAAAAATTGAATTCCCGGCTTTTAATATCACCGGAGAAAATTAATGCCGTGGACGGCACATGCTAAGCGACATCTCAAATCAATGGGTGTTTTGGAAACGATAACGGAGTGGAATAATTGTACCGATCAAGACAAGGCAAAAGCCAGTGTCTTCCTCCATAAACACATTGATGAGATGTTGCAATTTGAATATTCAAATTATGAGGATCCATACGTTTTGTGGGAAGATTTAAAAAGCAGATTTGATCATCAAAAGGAAGTTTTACTTTCCACTACTAGAGATGAATGAAAAAATCTCAAGTTCCAAGATTTCAAAAAGGTGAATGAGTAAACATCTGCTTTGTTCAGAAAATGCTCAACACTCTGATTCTCTGAGCAAACTGTTACGGAGAAAGATATGTTGGAGAAAACTTTTTCCACATTTTATAAGCTTACAACGACAATATCGGTCGCAAAGGTTTCAAAGATATTCTTATCTAAATTCATTTCTCCTCGTAGCAGAGAAAAACAATGAGCTACTAATGAAAAATCATTAAATTCGTCCCACTGGATCATTTATTCCAGAAGCAAATGCTGTTATTAATGATGATACTAAAGACTCTGGAAGAAAATGGGACGAGGGCCGTGGCCATTTTGGTAAAGGTAATGGTCGCAACCATTCATTCAAAGGAAATAATAATTTTGGAGGTAATTCCCATAATTGTGGTCGCGGTCGTGGTCGAAATCAAAGAACCACCAATTACCACACTCCATAAAATATCAATTCCAACCAGTATAACAAAAGGAATGAAGCTTTTGGTCTGAAAACAATGGCACTTCTTGTTTCAGATGTGGAAGTACAAACTATAAGACCCTATCTTATTTTACTGAAATTTCTATTAAAATTTCGCATTTAAATGTGTAAATGCGAATATACGTTCAAACATATTAAAACTTCATAAACATTAAACAATTTAACATTTATCATAGATTAGTTTCGTGATAACAAAACTAAGTGTGGAAGCTTCGTCCTTGATCGTGTTCGGTTCTTCGTAGAGCTTGGTTCTTCTCCGGTGTTCCAATCATTACCTATATTTCATAATTTATGAAATACGTTAGTTATAAATAGATTATAACCTAACCGAATAACCCGAAGGCCTAAAACGTCAAAAATAAAACTTTCGTTTCTGACTCCATCGTAAGCTACGGTGGTCACCGTAGCTTACGGTCAAGGTTTCCCATCTTACGCTCAAGGCTTTTAGTTTCAACACAGCAGCTGCCTACCGTAAGCTACGGTAGGCCACCGTAGCTTACGGTGGGCTGCTTCAGCCTTTTCAAATTTGCCGTTAGTTACGAAAACTTCTGTAACTCATTCAATTTTCATCCGTTTTACTCGAAATTTGTTTCTAAATGTCCGTAAATTGTTTACCTACATATTTAGCTTGAAATCCTTAACCCAGATTCTAAATTCTTATGGATTACGCATTCACTCTTGGTTTATGTGTATATTCATTTTGACCCATTTTAAAAGATCTAAGCATATAAACTTAAATCTCACTTCCTTTTACCTTATTTCTCGTTTTCATACTAAATATCTATTTATCTTCCACCACAACTATACTTATGGTGGATTAGTTATAGAAAATGTTATATTTTCAATTGTACCATTCGGTTTGACATTTTACGAAAAGACCTAATATGAGGCATTAAGCCAAAACGGCTTATGCCATTTACCATTACACTACTGCAAGGGTGAACCTTCTTATAAAATCATTTTTAAACTACCCTCAAGGTCCTTTACTTGTTTTATCACCCGAGGGCATTTTGGTCAACTTAGACCCCTCTTTTACGACGAAAGGCTTTCAATCACATGATTTAATCAAAAGAACACATTTAAATCGTAATCTTATTTAAAATCATTAGGTTCCTATGAACCTGAGTCTACCATTTAGATTATGAGATTTACATACTTTAGGAAATCCGATATTCATTCATGACTCGTTTAACTCTCATCGGACCTTAAATTCCTAAATGAGAGTTTGACCCATTACACATACCTGGCTCGAGTCATAGCATGGACCCGTTTAAATACCTTACACTACTAATAACTAATTAATAGCGACGCGAACCAAATGCCATTTCCCTGTGAACACAAAACTCGACAAACGTTCATTAGATATTATTGTCAAATGATGATGACCACACCATTTGACTCATTTGGTCTAAATGACCATTTTATCATTATGAGATGGTATTTATTTACCATCTCACCATTTATCTGTTTCAGTTTACACCGCATGATCATATTACTTAAATTCGTTTCTCAATTCGTTCGATCCTTTATGGCATACGCCATAGGGTGTCTATTTCAAAATTTAATACTTATTTGTCAACTCGTGACTGAATTATCATTTTACTCTTATCATCTTTCTAAAGTTCTTAGAGTTTTAGCACTAATCTTATGTTAATTCTTGATATATTATAACAACTATATAAAAAACAACTAAAAACCCGAAAATTGTGTTGTGTTTTTGTTGTATAACATGTTGTACTGAATATTTTGTATTGATTTTTATGCTTGATTTTTTACGGATTTTTTTGTGTTGTATTTCGCAAAAACCAAAATATGCTTACAGGTACCCTCTACCTAACTGATAACATCAAAGCCGGTGCATGTAAGGGGATACAGGTTGGTGGCATGGGTAGTGGAAGCTTATGAGGGGTTATGTGTTGGAATGTGTAACGGTCTTTTGACCATTTGTTTTAAAAAAGAAATTTTCAATTAAATAAAAATAATTTTAACCATTTCACATTCACTATTTAAAACCAATTCACCTTCACTACCAAGTTACAGTCTCTATCATTTCACCACTTTTATTTTATTATCTCCACTTTTTATTTTATAATTTAATCATCATCTTTGATCATCATGTATCATGTGGGTGGTTATTCGTTTCCAATTGAAATAGCAGAATCTTCAAGCCGTCAACGATCAATATGTTGTTGCGTAAACCATCCACCTTCAAACCAGCGACGATCAACACGTTGTTGTGCAAACCCTCAACCTTCAACTTATGGTGTCCAGTTTTTGAAGTCTATCGTCCACAACATCCCAACAATTCGACTATGGAATAGTTGAACTGATTAAATGATTATACCTTTAGTCAACTAGAATGCATGAATAAGAATTCAAGTGGGGCCTCATCCCCAATGAAATACACTCCTACACTAACAAACCTCAATCTGACACAAGAAGTCCCAACTTGGGCCGAATGCTAGAAAACCTACTCAACGATGGGATACATACCAAGGTCGGATGTGGAAATGGTTTATTCATCATCCAAAAGCTCTGGTTATCAATGTCGACACGAGAGGTTGGGCGGGCGTGAAAGTGATCGTGACTGCTCGTCCCTCGATTCCCTCTTTGGTTATTAGGTTGTTCAATTGTGTGTTTAGATGTTTAAAATTTAATTTATGTAATTATGTGTTTTAATATTTAGTTATTTGTATAATATTTTACTTTTAGGAATGTATTAATTCAATTGTGTAAAAATTTAATTTATGTAATTATGTGTTCTAATGTTTAATTATTTATATAATATTTTAATTTTAGGAATGTATTAATTCAATTGTGTGTTGAATATTTAGTTTCTTAGTTATGTGCTAATTTTATCTTTTTTCATCGTTTACTAATTTAAATATTAATTGTGTGCTAGAAAACTTAATTAACTTTTAAATAAAAAGATAAGAGGGTAGTTAAGGATAGTACTATCATCAAATTGAGTAGTTTAAGGTAATGGATGGATTAAAAAATATAGCTCCAAAATGCCCCTCTAATTATCTCTATAATACATTTTAGACCAAGATGAAATTCACTTTTTAGGCCGAAGGGTGTGGGAGGTATGGGTTGGGTTATCAATCGTCAGGTAGAACTATTAATGGATAGCTACACCACTCCTTGATTCATCCACTATGATTTACATGGATTAAACCATAGGAACCATGGGCCACTTTCCTTTTTCAATATTTCGGTTTCGCAAAAAAAACAAATTAAATAAGATAATAGTGATTTGAGTCATGACCACATCCTTAAGGTAGTGGTTTTGAATGATAGATTAGAAGTGGGTGACATGGCGCTGATGTGGATGGTCATGAGGGTCATGACCACACCCTATAGCCTTAGAAGATGTTCTCCCTCTTTTTTTGGACAACGAATGTTACATAATCCCTACTTCTAAATTACACTATGCTAGAAATTGAACCCTGGTCGCTACCTAAGTGGCACAGAACCTCTATCGTCCCACCAAAGTAGTGATGTCGTTCCCCCTCTTTTATGTTGTTTAAATTCCTATTAATTTGTATATATACAAAATCAATGTAGGGGAATGGTGCTAGGCTGCTGCTTGACACACCCCTTGTCACACCCCGTATTTTCAACCAAACACCGGTGGGCGCGGGTGGGGAATATCGTGACGTAAGTTGATATCATCACAGTTAATTAAACACAGCACAACGGAAGTCTTTGAGTTTAAATTACTATTATAAACCAAATGTTAAAAGTACGGAAAATAATATACAGACGGCTTGTAATGAAAGATCCATAGGCGGATCATAAAATGTTCAAAGTACGAAAAAAATGTGTAACATACTTTGGGCCGATCTAAGGATTTGCAAGATATTCTTATATCACTACCGAGCAGCTTCCAGCCTATTTCGTATTGTACCTGCATCTTAGTCTTTTGAAAATACGCCAGCTTTCGTTGGTAAATACACCCGACTGACTCGTTTTGAAAACATTTTAAAAATGGATTTAAGTGCACATGGCATGAAAAATCTTTTGTAACTTGGGAAAGTCAGCCTTATAACCTTGTTAACAGATTCACATGTTTGTCCATACATATGGGGCCCAGTACAGAGACCGAAACATGATTAACGTACACACCACTTATGAACCCACGAAGGAGTTATCCCTAACTAGTGGGTAAAAACTAATTTAGCATGAGCATCTATCAGGTGTATGCCTACACCCCGCGCTTTGGTCGTGGCCATTAACTAATGTAATGAGCCGAGGATATCCAGGACATGGTCGTTAACCCCCAATGTTTAAGTTATCAAACAAAACTGATTAAAACGAAATATGCGGATTTACTAGCCACAGTCCGGCATTCGATTGATCCCATTTCCGACAAAGCAGTAATAGTTTACCGTAACCCAAGCCCGTATATGGAAAATAAGTCAAGAGTATTTATCTGAGCTAGTCTTGATTAAAATGTAAGATTTTTTATCTCAGCCGTATTCAAAATGAAATAAGTGCAGATAGCATTTACTGGAAGGCTCTAATCTGGATTATGGCATAAGCTAACCAATTAAAATGCGAATGGTCTTAATTTAAGTCATAGACTTAGACCGACTAGCGTACAGGATCAAAACGGTATAATACGCTAGATTAAGCGATGACCGGATAGAATGTAGTTTAAACCTAACAAGTACTATGACTTGTATAATATGGGTAAACCATAAGCATTCTGGATTTTGAGACTTAAAATGACAAGGTTAAACCCGTTTCAGTTAATTTTCATAAACTAGTTACATATACTTAACCGTGCGCATATAAGTGATATCGGGTAACCGGATAAGTCATGGACAAGTTCTATATGCCATTATATTTTAAATAAATTGTAATATCAGTAGGATATCAACTTACATGCCCGTTAAGGTTTTAAAGTGAGATTATGCCTCATAAGGGCGTTTTGGTAATTATATATTGTATAAAAGGAACTTGAATATATTATGATGTTATGATCATAAGTATTCTGGAAAAATATTTAATTCATGGTATAATATCAGTAAGATACTGATCATATGTGTAATTTATCATTTATGACCAAACTATGCACCGTAGGGGCATTTTGGTCATTTTACACATAGTTTAATAATTTATTTGGAATTCTGAGTTTATAATATGCACCTACTGTAAAAATATTTTAAATAAGTTTTAAAATCAGTAGGTAACAAGTCTTATTTGATAAATATGGTTTAAAACTATATTATGCGCCGAAACGACGTTTATGTCGAAAAATGACGATTTGTGCAAGGTTTAACGAAACCTGATGCTAAGACCATGTTTATATATTTTAGATATGTTATTTAATATAACACATCAGTAGATAAAAAGGTTTGGTATAAAAAGTATGATTAAAACTATTTTATGCACCATAAGTGCTTTATCGTCATTTATCGACACAATGCAAGGACTTGTATGTAAACCCAGTATATAAATTGACTTGACATCCCAAATAATCTTACTTATGATATTACATCAGTAGGGAATTTATTTTCAAGTTCGTTATTGATTAAAACCTTACTTTATGTAAAAATGTCATTTTAGTCAAAATTGGTATACTAACGGAACTTGTGCATAAACTCAGATTCTGATTATGATCATGTAATATAACCTCAGGGGGTATGATACATTATATTACGATCATAATGCAACCTTAGATCAGTAGCTAACTAATCTAAACTCGGGTCAGAATCGAAAGTCAAAGCAAAAGTCAAACTTTGCGACTTTCGGTTGCGAACCGACCCTAGAACTGAAATTGACGAGTCGAACATGTTCACACATATTCTAATAATTATTACCAACTTGTTTAAGTGTCAAAACATGTTTTATAATATATATAAACTCAGATTATAATATTTTCAAAATTTGTCCTGTTTGACTTTTTAATAATAAAACTTTGACCCGTCAATTGGTCTAGCAAACGTGATCTTTAGGAGGTGCCCTTAATAGGGATTAACACCTACCTTATTACGATCACTTAGCCGTGTTCGTTACAAACAATGGCTGGACCATAATGGTCTTAACCGAAAGTCAAGGCGTTTTCCGTAAATGCTTGACTTTTGGCTATAAAAGCCATAAACGAAAACGCAAGAGAAAGGAACACTTACAAGTGATCCTTAGGATGCAATAGAACTAAGTTGGATGCTCCTTTCAGTTAGGAACTTCCAGATGAGGGAGATAGAGTTGTGAATGAGAATAGTGTAAGTTCAAATGGTGAACCTTGACAGCTATTTATAGTTAGAGAGCTTGAAGGAGGTGATGCCAGGTGTTAGGGAGTGTTAGAGGAAGCCTACAAGTGTCCTAAAACGTGGCATAGCAGTTTGGAAGTCCATGGTTTCGAATCAAATGGTTTTTTGCAACATGTGTGGAGGCCAAGCAAAAATTCTGCAGATACAGTACAGGCCTCTAGTGCCCCGCGAGAGAATAGGTCCATGTCTCTCGCGGACCGCGAGCGCCCCATGGATACTTTCAAACTTTGTCACATTTAGCCCCTCAACTTATTAAACCTCTAAAACACCATTATAAGCATAATTAGCCCTCCGTAGCCAACATTTGGCTTACCCGGGAGTATGCCCGAACATTGTCAAGCTCTCAGTTCGTTAAAAGGTCACTCAGAGGTATAAATTAACATGTTGACACTTTTAACCCCTCCATTATCCAACTTTTACATATTTACACCCCTCTATTATCCAACTTTTACATATTTACATAATGAATCCCTCTCGTCCAACTAGTGGCTCATATGAGAGTTAGGACTTCGTAAAGGGTCACTCACAGTCTCAGTGTAAGCATGACTCAGAGGCTAAGTTTAAGCATGTTGACACTAATGGTCACTCAGATGTTCAATTTTAAGCATGTTGACACTAATGGTCACTCAGAGGCTTAGTTGATGAGGTTGACACACCAGAGGGTCACTCAGAGGCTTAGTTTGAGCATGTTGACACTATTAATCCTTATTAGTCCTTAATTGACTTATAAAAAAATGACACGTGTTACTATACTATTTGACATGATTTTTACGAGGTGTTTCACCCCTATTGGTCTGGATATATTACGATTTTACTTCTAGTCAAAATTACGAATTGCTGTTCAAAGTTACAGTTTTGTCACTGGTTAAAAAGTACAGAATTGCCATCACTTTAGCTTTTGGAAAATGACAATTTTTCCCAAGCCAAAATTACAATTTTGCCCCCAGTTAAATACAGTATTGCTATTATTTTAGTTTTTAAAAGGTGTGTGGGAGAATAGTGCTAGGCTGCATGACACTCTCCTATTGGCTCGGGTATGTTATAATTTTACCCCTGGTTCAAGATTATGAATTTGCCCCTGTTCAAAATCTCGATTTTGCCCTGGTTCAAAATATCAATTGTGCCATCACTTTAGCTTTTGGCAAATTATGCTTTTACCCTGGTAAAAAATTACAGTTTTGCCATCAGTTCAAAATTAAAGTATTGCTATCATTTTAGTTTTTAGCAAAACTACATGAGTGTTTTGTTTTAATTGGTTGACTCGATTTTTTTGTTCGTGTCATGGAGCTGACTAACACTCGCTTATTAGTTTTGACAAATTACAGTTTTGTCTCGAGCTCAAAATTACGGTCTTTCAATTATTTTTTTCTAGCAAAATTATAGTGGTATATTTTTAATTAGTTGAGAAATATTCAGCCTACTGTACCGCAACACGGATTGGGCATCAACTAATATTTACATAATAGAACTTGCTTCTTTCTATATTTAAAACCCGAACACAATATTGGAATTGTTTTATTGAATAGGCTATTCGAAATCGATAACTAGACACCATCAAAATGATTGTATTTTTAATTAGCAGAACTTGTTTTTTGTTTTCCGAATCTTTGGTGGTTTTCGTTCTAAATATGCTTAAAAACTTATAAATTTCTCAAACTGGAAGTTTTCTTACATCTCATCGTTTTTTTTTATAAAAGTAAATAAAAATACAAAAAAGCTTCTAAATCAAAGTATTTAGAAAAAAAAAACTTATAAAACTAAATACATAATATAATGGTTTATCTAAATGGAAGCCGGCTAGATAAGTTTAACACATGAAAAGTGGCCAAAATTTACTTTTAATAAGTAAACAAATATTCAAAACGAACATTATACACGTCAGTACCAGAAATTGAACTTTCAGCAATAATTCATAAATTGTTTTGGTTGGAAGTTCGTTTATGTTCGGTCATTTAATAAATGAATGAACATGAACAAAAATTGCGTTCGTTTAGTAAAATGAACGAACATAAACATATGCTACGTTCATTCATTTATGTTCGTGAACGTTATGTAATTTGTTCATTTGTATTCGTTTGTGTCAGTTTCTGTTTGGGGTTTTAATATCTATATACATATATACATATATAGACATATCTATTAATAATATATATTTATATTTATTTTATATATTAACAAGGTCCCACACAAACAAATGAAACTACAAACCCAGAATTATGTTAATTAGTTAATTATGTTTGGATAATTAGGTTAGTATATTTTTGGGTGAATCTATTTAGTGTCGTTGATGCCGATCATATTCAAAATATATTATATTTTCGTTTGCGTTTGTGTGTGTTTATGAACGGCCATTTGTGTTCGTGTGCGTTCATGAATATTCATTTGTTTTTTGTACTAAAATTAACAAACGAACACGAACAAGTTCATATATTTAATGAACGAACATGAACATAAAATCTCGTTCGATAAGCGTTCGTAAACACATGTATATCCTTAACAAACGAACACGAACAAGGCATTGTTCGTGTTTGTTTGGTTCATTTGCAGCCCTACTCGTCAGACCTTAATATTTTTGCATTAAATATAATAAAACACAACTAGTACAACCATATACGAATTATTAGAATTTTGACCAAATTTGTATCTACCATATGTAACTTAATCATGAAGTGTTAGAAGAGAAAAAGAACCTTTATAAGTGGTAGTCTTACATAGAACAAAAGCAAATAAACTTTGACCAAATTTGTATCTACCATATGTAACTTAATCATGAAGTGTTAGAAGAGAAAAAGAACCTTTATAAGTGGTAGTCTTACATAGAACAAAAGCAAATAAACAAAGAACAAAATCACATAACAAGGAATAAATTTAAGGAGGTTTACCAAATTTTAGAAGATTTCAAGTTGACTGATTTTTTTTTTCAAATTAATAAAGTAAATTATGCTAATTAAAGAATTACGTGTTTTAAGATATACAAAAGAAAGTTCAAAAGATTATAAAATTCAAGGAAAAATCTTGATTGATGAAATTGGAGTCTTAGATCAAGAAATTTGGGCCTGACAGCTGGCCCTGTAACATCGTAATAAAGTTATGCTTGTTTAAAATTTGGGTCATCTCTTCTTTGTTAGTTCATCAATATAGAAATCTGTAAACTCTTGAATCAGCTCATTTAAGATTGTCTACCAAATCTGACTCAATAGCATAACTTGAGAAAAATGCGTTCATCCACCATTTAGCATAAATGTGTTTCTTCATCACCTAGAAAGTGACACGAAGAGCGTAAGCTAATACAATCTAAGTTGACATTTTAGCACCCGTGTGTTAAATAATATTATAGCTAATGATAGTGACATGCAAGTGCTAAAACCTTGTCATTTTAAGTAGTTAAAAAATAGAAAAAAAAGAATCAAGTTTGGTAGATCAAACAAGTACATTGGAAAATTAATTCCTTATTTTCAAATACTTGAATAAGATTATAACATGTTTTAAATGGAGAAGAGTCATTTTGGGGTTGAGTGGTTAAGGCTATTAGAAAATAGATACAATTTTTCCAATGTTTAACGATATATTAAGAAACCTATTGGTCGTAGACAAATCGGAGTCACAACAAACAAACGTTAGAATTATTTTGAAAACCTAATACTCTTTGCACACTAGTTTGTATGCTTTGATATTTTCCAATGATCGCACTATACACCTAAATTGTACAAAAAGAGTTTGGTTATACACGATGTTTTTTAATTCTTTAGTAAACTTATTCATGTAAATCCGAAAACTTTTATGGAAGATTTTGAAATCTTTTGAGATAATTGTGGGTTGGATATGATTCTTCACGATTTGTAATATACATGATATGTTCGGATTTAGCTTGAAAATCATCTAAACGGTTAACAGTATATGTCATATCGTATAATCTACCTTTCTAGCTTGACCTGTAAACCAATTCTTAAACCTTTTCATCAACCTAATTTCATCTTTGACTAAAGTGTTTGATCTTTTTAATAGTCAACACCGAAGTATTATAGATTGATCAACACAATGTAAGTGTAACATCTACAAGGGTTAGTGTGACTTACACTTAAAAAAACTTTGTTAAACTATCTATCGTAAGTTTAGTGTGACAAGCATGGGGAGGTATTTCACACTTACAATACTAGGAAATAGATTTACTGAACTTATAACTGGTGTGGATGACTTGAAACTATACTTAGTTAAATATGGTAAGATGATCAACCTACGATCATCTTTTATTTAATCAAGGTGTTCACTTATGTTTATACCGATGAACGTATAACTAGAGTATAAACTTTTAAAAAGTAAATATAGCACACTTTTCATCTACAAATCTATGAGTTCACCTAACACTAAATCATGCACTTACATTTGAGAACATAAGTTTCGTGTTATCGACAAAATAAACAGAGAATTAACATATACAAAGGTTAGGTTTGTAGATGCTAATGATTATTTATCATTTGAGAACATAAGTTTCGTACCCAACTCAAACAAGGACATCACAATATCATATGGTAGTCCATAGACTAAGCCATTTATAAGCAAAAAGAAAAAGATAAAAAAATATAACCACAAAGTTAGAAAAGATGTGATACGTACAAAACCGATATGGAACTAGCGAACTCATGCTAAGACCTACTAGATAGAGACAACTACATTAGAAAACTTCTAAACTTAAAAGGGGTATAACCTTTTTACAGTTAGGGTTTCATGCATCATAAATAATGAATGAAAACATCTGATCAGACCGGATCACATGACAAATCTACATAACTCAACATTTACCCCAATTTTAGTAATTTGAGTTTATTTTATTTCAATTATTAAACCAATGAATCTTTGACTTGAATAGTTTGCAAATTTATCTAGGTAGTTATTTTGATTATTATGCAATCAGTTTCACCTATCCAAACTTCGCCTCTACCTGCCATATTTAGATTTCCCAATAAACCTGGTGTAATGTAATAACTTATGCATTGAATATTATAACGAAATTTCTCATAGAGTATTCTCTTTTATGTTTATGCTCTGTTCTATGTCAATTGGTGTCAGAACTCATTAGCATCATGATGGAAAATTGCGTAGATGGGAGGAAGGCGTTAAAGAATTGGGGTTAGTTGGGACAATTTCATTGCTATCTTCGATAAAATCACCATTGTACTTTAAAGAACCAACATTGTAGTTTAAGAATTGTGCTGTGATAGCATTTGGACGAAACGACCATGAAAATTACAAGGATGGTGGCTTTGATGTTATTGATCATTACCCAAAAAATGGTAGTGTTGGTGGCAATAGAAACTATTGAACTATCTTCAACTAAAGGGTTCCATTTTAGAACAAATTCTTTTCTAATGAGGAGGATAATGAGCACTTTGAAGACTAATGGAATGTTTGTTGTCAGAATGATCTTATGATGGATAATACTATTATTACGATGGTGGTCGACAGAGTAGAGGGTAAATGACAATATCAAAACATAGACTCTACTTGTCACTTCCTGTTTCATTAAAACCATGGGAAGACATCTCCATGAACTTCATTTTGGGCTTTTCCTGAACTGAACTTGGAGTTGCTTCAGTATTTATGGTTTTGTAACACTTTTAAAAATTGGTCAACTTTTCCATGCTTGATAATTTTTGATGTTGTTCACAAATTACTTTCTAGTGATTGTTCACTTGTCACCCCCCAACCGATGGCAGAAACATCGGGGCGGGACAAAAACGAGATTACAAGAGACTTCATAACACTATTTGTGACAAGATTTAATAAACTGAAAATTTCATTTCATTGCTAAATTCAAGTACATCTTTTTGAAGCAAATACGACAGCTTAATCAAGAAACAAAATACAACATAAGTACTAAAAATTGAAAGGTGCATTTCTAGTCTTCCTACTAGATTTCATTCATCATCATCGTCATCAATATATGGCAATACGTATTAAAGTAAAGTTCAGTACAAAAGTATTGGCGAGCATATAAGTTTTGATTACTAGCATAAGTATAAAAGTTTAAACGAATCCACATGGCATAACTGTTAACTAGAATTAACATACAATACTAGCATGCAACTATAAATGTCAACCCAAAGATTCCCGCTAGCGTAATCTAATCATATCAATGAATAGACCGTTTTGTTTACTTAAGATGACCTCAAGAATACGGGCGGTGTGTTAATTCTATAGCGCTATACATGTTAAGGGAGGCTTGAATAAAGTTAATGACAAGTATAAAGCATAAGAATAGTCTAGCATATACAATTCAAATATAACGTGTTAAGCATGTATATTGGATTGTTCGTTTGTGATTTAATCATAAAGTATGTGATTGAGTGAATTTTGATAATGTACACGTATTGCACCCAAAAGTGTTAAAGGTAAAAAGGGAGGTGAGTATACTCACGGTTTTGCAAGCGTTCCAATTAAACCGAGAGTTTGTAAGTTGTCGAGATGGAAACACCAAAGTTACCTACATAGGGAAACGAAGGTATGTGAGTATTCGGAGTTTGAGGAGAGTTTGGATTCGGAAATTCTAAGTATATAAAAGTATGTATACAAAAGTAATTATCTAGTCTTAAATACTCGTTTTTGACACTATAAGTTTTCATGTGATTTCATGGGTCAAACTTGCCCATTAGAATCGTAACGAGAAGTTTAAAACATAGATAATATGACTTATATTCATGACGTGTAACCATAATCCGGTTAACATCAAGAAATCGGTCATGTATATATTTATATTTTATATAGTATATCTTGTAACAAGTCCATCATATGATATCATAGAATTCATGTAAGCCAAGTATGGAGGTAGGATGATAAACATCCATTGAACCTCGTTGTATGATTCACCAAATCACAAAGTTTACCAACTTAGTTGGTAAACCCGGTTGGTCATGAACGAAAGTAAAGTACAACTAATCTACTAGCATACTAAGTAGCCAAATAAGGACGACCTGGACGTGTCATACCCAACATGGCAAATGTTGGAGGCGAGGCGGGGTTAACTTACTTTAGGACTAGCAAACTACTTAGTGAATATGGATAAAAACATCAAGTGAGGTGATGGAACAAGTTTAGGATAGCCAAGGCTTCCAAGGTTTACATCTTTACCAAAACACAAGTCTTGTATAAGAACTATGGCAAGCTTGGATGGTTTCATCACTTGTAGTGTCACACCCTGAATTTCCAACCAAACCTCGGTGGGCCCAAGTGGGGAATATCGTGACGTAAGTTGATATCATCATAGTCAATTAACACAGCACAACGGAAGTCTTGGAGTTTAAAATACTATTACAAACCAAAATATCCAAAGTTTGAAAATAATATACAGACGGTTTGTAACAAAGATCCACAAGCGGATCATAAAATATACAAAAGATATACATTAAACTTTAGGCAGATCTAAAGATTTGCAAGATCCTCTTACATCACTACCAAGCAGCTTCCAGCCTATTTCGTATTATACATGCAACTTAGTCTTTGGAAAATACGTCAGCTTTCGTTGGTAAATACAATTAACTGACTCGTTTTGCAAACATTTCAAAAATTGATTTAAGTGCACAGGGCATGAAAAATCTTTTATAACTTGGGAAAATTAAACTTTTAACCTTGTATACAGATTCACATGTTTGTCAATACATATGGAGCCCGATATAGAAACAAAGACATGATTAACTGACACACCACTTATAAACCTACGAAGGAGTTATCCCCAACTTGTGGGTAAAATATATTTTAGCATTCGCATCTGTCAGGTGTATGCCTACACCCCGTGCTTTGGTCGTGGCCATTAGTAACTTAAATGAGCGGAGGATATCCAGGACACGGTCGTTAACCCTCAATGTTTAAGTTATCAAACAAAACTGACCAAAACGGAATATGCGGATTTACTAGCCACAATCTGGCATTCGATTGATCCCATTTCCGACCAAGCGGTAATAATTTATCATAACACAAGCCCGTATAGGGAAAATAAGTCAAGAGTGTATACCTGAGCTAGCATTTAACTTTTAAATTGCAAGTTTATATTAACTCAGCCGTTTAATCAATAAATAAGTGCAGATAGCATTTACTGGAAAGGCTTCTAGTCTGGAATGATGGCATAAGCTAACCAATTAGAATGCTAACGGTCTTATTTAAGTCATAGACTTAGTCCGATTAGCTTTAAAGGATCAAAATGGTACAATACGCTAGATTAAGCGATGACCGGATAGACTGTAGTTTAAACCCAACAAGTATTTAAGACTTTTATGTCATGGGTAAACAATTAACATTCTGGAATTTGAGATTAAAATGATAAGGTTAAACCCGTTTTGGTTAATTGTCGTAAACTAGTTACATATACTTAACTGTACGCATATAAGCGATATCGGGTAACCGGATGAGTCGTGAACAAGTTCTATATGCCATTTTACTTTTAAATAAGTTGTAATATCAGTAAGATATCAACTTATATGGCCGTTGAAGTTTTAATATGAAACTACGCCTTATAAGGCGTTTTGACCCTTATGTGTCATATAAAAGGAACTTGCATGTATTCTGATGTTATGGTCATAAATATTCTATAAAAATACTTAATTTATGATATATTATCAGTAAGAAGTCACACATAAGTGTGGTTTATGGTTTAGGACCAAACTATGCACCGAAAGGGCATTTTGGTCTTTTAAAAATATAATTTACGATATTATATTAAAACTTAGTTTATGATCAGAATATTAACATCATAATATATTATTATATTACAATATCAATAGGCATTCCATTTGTAAGTTCGTTTTTGATTAAAACCTTGTTTATGTAAAAATGGCATTTTAGTCAAAGTTTGACATTTAGCGGAACTTGTGCATAAACTCAGATTATGATTGTGATCGTGCAATATAAATTCAGAGGGTTATGCTACATTGTATTATGATCATAATGCAACTATAAGTCAGTAGTAAACTAATCTAAGTCGGGTCAGAATTGAAAGTCAAAGCAAAAACTTCGTGACTTTCGGTTGCGAACCGACTCCAGGACTGAAATTGATGGATCGAACTTGTTCCCACATGTTCTATTAACTATTACCAACTTGTTTAAGTGTCAAAAACATGTTTATAACATATATAAACTCATATTATAATTTTTATAAAACCTGACCCGTTTGACTTTTTAAAACATAAACTTTGACCCGTCAATTGACCTAGTAAACGTGATCCTTAGGAGGTACCCTTTTAAGGGATTAACACCTACTTAATTACGATCACTTAGCCATGTTAAACTTGAACAATGGCTAGACCATAATGGTCTTAACCCAAAGTCAAAGCATTTGTCAAAAATGCTTGACTTTTACCTATTAAAAGCCTATAAAAAGAAAAGAGCAGAGATGAAACACTTACAAGTGATCCAAGAGAAGTTTAGAACTCAAAGGGATGGTCCTAGATGACCAGGAACTTCCAAGAGTGTAATTAGAGAGGAGAAGAGAGAATGATCAAGGAATGAGGTGAGTTTAATGGTCTATTTATAGTGCAAGATGGTGTGTGTGGATGAAGCCAGGTGTTAGAGGTGTTGTAGGATCATCACAAGTGTCTAGAAAGGTGTCAAGAGCTACAAGAGTGTGGCAATTTGCAGGAGAGGTAGCATTTTGACAGAAATTTGGGGCTTTGACAAGGCCCTCAAAAATAGTTTTATGAATTGTCATGAATTGTCCCTTGACTTATATTCATTGACATTATGACACAATTTAGTTCTTTTAATACATGATGTGTTGAAGAAGAGTGTCAATAACTGAATGTTAACGAGTGTCACACTAGGTGCTTTTGCGACTTATTCGTAGTTACTGGCTTAGAATATGATAAGTACGGATCCTTATGGTTTTAAAGGTTAATTACCTAAATTAGTAAAGTTAAAGGTTCGATGATAGCATGGAATACTCGAGGATGGTGAATCAAAAGATATCACTTCAACCGGGAGTCGTTCGGGCCGAAGGATAACTTGGTTATGCAAGAAAACGAAATAATAAAGTCTAGGGGCCTTCTGGTTATTAGTTGAAAGTTAAAATAATGAAAAAGAGGAGTTCTAGAGGCCCGTTGTAGGCTACGGTCATCAGACCGTAGCTTACGGTTAGCTTAAAATCAAATCAGCAAGTTAGGACCGTAGCTTATGGTCCTGGACCGTAGGCTACGGTCAGGTTTAATTTTTTTAGACACGTTTGAGGAGTTGAGTAGTTAACTTATTTGAGGCATCATCCTAGGGTACGTACACGTGTTGGTATAATACCGGACGTGAATTTTACGAGGTGTTACATGTGGGTTGTTAAACCCTAACAAAACGGAAAGTTTAGAGGGTGTTTACACCTCCAAACTTTTAAGAATCAACCATACATAAGCACACTAACCATGGACTTGATTAGAGGCAAGGTAGGTACAAGATTATATAAGTAAAACATGTTTATAAAGATTTAAGTAAAAGTTTTTTCAAAACAGAAGGTTTGGAACTCAAAATGGTGATGTTCCACCTTAGTTTATCATGGTATACTTGTGGAAACACTCGTAGAGGTGTTCCGAACTTTGTAGTGGAAGAAGTGAAGAAAAGATGAAGAAAAGATCAAGAAAAGTGAGTTTGAACTCACTTTAGAACTTGCTTGTAATCTGCCAAGAACTTGTAATTTCAGTAATGTGAGAGTGTTTTGAGAGTATAAGAAGTTGGGAAAGTAAAAAGGAGGTGTAGGAGGCTCCTATTTATAACGGAGTGGATTAGGGTTAGAGTTAAACGAGTTAGGAGGTGATTGGTGGTGAAAAAGATAGAAAAAGGTCTAAAATTCGCGCATCTTGCTCAAATCAGCTGACTTCCGCTGTAAGCTACGGCTGCCAGCCGTAGGTTATGGCCAGCCTTGTCTGAATTTTTTTGGGCACCTTAAGGGATATATGTATATGACTATTAAGAATGTATATGAGTATGATTTCCGAATATAATTTAAACATCAAGTATTATTCGGTTTCGTAAATAATGCACGTATTCGAGATTGATTAAATATCTGTATTTATGCATAAACAAGTGAGAATAAAGATGTATTTTCATCATGATCGAAGTCTCCGATTTCAAGATTGGAAAATAAAATACAAACACGACGTGATTAAAAGTTTCTAAAAATAGAAATACGATTACAACTTCCTAAATAAGAACAGTGAAAGATGCGAAGCGTTACATCACTTATATGGCGTACCAAACTATATCACGTATGATAGGGGATGCAACAGTGCAACAACGTCCAAGGTGAACGACCTAAATATAATACGACCTGTAAGCAGGGGCAGATGTACCTTACTATAAGGGGTAGCCTCCGCTGCGCTCCAGCGGTAGTGTAAATTTTGAAATAATTTGATGTTTTTTCGATGTTGTTACCCCTATGAAAGTTTTCTAGATCCGCCACTGCCCGTAAATCAGTAAGAGTCTCTCCCTTTTTAGTTGTATACAAGCACCCATCATGACATGTGGACTTAGCTATATAAAGGCTAAGAATTTGGGAGAAGATATGTAATTCATGAAGCGCTCTAATAAAAGATCAAGGAATTAAACATCAAGTACAAATTACAATACAAAGAACAAATAAAATATGAGTTTCAAGACGTTTGAGGTAGGAGATAAAGTTAACATTTACCTTAGCATAGTGAGGGTCACGATTGGAATCTATAGAAATATTAGCTAGAAACATTATTAAATTCCTTAACACGAGGTTCATATCCAATAATTTAAGGTGGTGAATAGTTACAAACATTACCTATCAGATTACATCGATAAAACCTAAGAATTCGAGACCGTGTTTCGCAATTAAGGGGAATGGTGTGGTGCTGATCCTAGAATTAGTGGACTTAGATTAACTAGAAAGAGGCCGTTGGGATACAAAAGGGTCTGGCTTAAAAAGAGCATGCTATGTTTTGAGTTTCAAGCCCCATAAGTAATGGACGAAAATGTCTCTGTAGACAGAATCACAAGGAAAACCTTCACCCAGAATTTTAGATCCAAATTTTATCACCAGCAACTACGATTTCGACCGCATTAGTATTCTCCAATTTATCAATTCGAATTAATTTGTTTCCTTTTTTGTTATAAAAACATGCGAATTTATTATTTGAGTAGTTTATGCGCCTACCTGGACAATTTCGATGAAATTCCACCATGATTGTTGCAATTTATATGAGCCCCTTATTAAGTTGCGTTATCTTGTTGAGAGATAAACCCATTTACGATTCTTGGGTAAGGGCTTTATTGGCTATACATCCATGATGTAGACACACAAAAGATTAACTGAAAAAGAACTCAAATAATCATTTCTCATCCGGAAGAGATGAAGCAAAAGCTATATTTGTAGTTACATCAACTTTATGATGCATTAAGTACTTCAATTGATAATGCTTAAATATGTGATGGTTCACAAGCAAAATACCTCCATCTAGTATAGTGCATGTAGGTCTTCCTTTGTGGTTTGTTTGTGTAAGAGAGAGATGGATATTGGATCTTTTTGGTGAAAGTGATGTGAGAGTACGCAACTTAAAAATAAGGGTTCTTGCATATATATGATGATGGCTCATTTTTTTTTTAATTTTTAGAATTCTCTTTTGTTTGAAATTTAGAGTTTTATATTTTAATTTAGTAAGAACGATTTTGAAACCCAGTTTACAAAATTGTGTCGGAATGTTATTCATTCCTCTGAAATATATGATGATGGCTCATTTTTAATTTTTAGAATTTTCTTTTGTTTGAAATTAGAGTTTTAAATTTTTTTTTGTTATTCACTCCTTTGAAATACTTATTTATTATTTTAATCTAATACTTACTATAAATTGTCAACTTTATCTTTCAGGTCATAAGCTATCTCTCTTTTTCTTCTCTCTCCATCTCTTAAATTCCCTATAATATACACCACTCAAAAATATATATATATATATATATATATATATATATATATATGATGGTTCATTAAAGAAGAAATTTTATGTGAGAAAAAAAAGAAGAAATGTCATAATGATAAAACATTAATTAGTTATAACTCATCTCATTAATTATGTTATCTCTCATTAATAAAAAATATTATATTTTATACATTCAAATTTATCCTACATATATCTTATACTTATTGAGATTTATCCTACACAAATGTAAATTTACCCTACACATTTCAAAATTTATCCTACACATACTAAAATTTATCCTACAAATGTCGAAAATTATCCTTCACCATAAATTATTTTATCTTTAAAAAGTAAATTAAAAAAATAATTTACAAGTTTAATTAATTAGCTAATTAATGACAATTATAGATTTACCTATATACCCTTTTTAATGATATTAAATACATACATTAAATGAAGTAAATGGAGAATTTCTATTGGTTTAAAAGTTATTCTTTTTATTCTTACAAAAATTTTCTTCTCATTTTAACTCTCCCTATATATAATATATATTATAATGGGTTAGTTCAAATTAGTATTAACACGAGTTGTGAGAACCATAAGAACTCCTACTTTCTGCGCGAATTGGATCAATTTTTTTACATAAGCGTAGATGAAAATATTATAAACACATCTGTAAGAAAAACAAAAAAATTGTCGAGTCCGTAGTTTTGCGTAATATAAGGTTTTTTAACGCATTGATGTAAATTTGTTATGAATATAAATATTTTTTACACCTCATGTAAATGTGTGTATGCGACATTTAAAATTTTCTTTCTTGGAACAAATAATTTTCATATGATTTTTGAGAAATTTTTTTAGAAAAACCTTTTATACTACCTAGTTTTCACAGTTCTCACAACTCAATATGGTTCTCATTTAACTTATCCTTATATATATCTAAGTGACAACTTATTTTTTCATTTCTCTTTTTAGTTTTTGTTACATTATATAATTTTTCAAGTAAACTTACTTTCATATTTCAATTACAATTTTTTTCTTAATTTTGTCACTACATATTAATTCAGTTATGTGATTTAATTCGATTTTTAAAGCGGTCTGACTAAATGCCCCGAATGTTTAGGGATAAGATCGGTGCCCGTTCAGTACCGAATAACGAGAAAAGTGGGTACCGGTTCCGGTAATTACCGGTGTTTTACCTGTAAATACGGTACCGTAGTCGATATGGTATCAAAAAAGGGGAAAAAGTGGGTACCGATACCGAATATACCCTGTACGATATCGGTTTGGTACTAGTACCCAGTATCAAATGTTCATCCCTAGTAATGTGTGAACGTATCTTAGTGTTTTTACATCTATTTTTGTTTGATTTAACGGTTCCGCCACAACGTGTGAGGTCCCAAAAACTCGTTTTTGTTAATATTTTAACTTAGTAGTATCTTAATAAATAAATTAAGTTAACGTATAAGTCTTAGCTAAATAAAAAGCGATTATCAAGTATTATATAAAATCTAATAAAACTCTTAAATAATTTAAGGTCGGGTTTTCCTTATAAGTCAGATAAAACTTTTTAATAATTTAAGGTCTGGTTTTACAGAATACATGATTTATAAAAAAAAATACATAACAAATGCCATGTCTTTGTAATTTTGTATATCTTGTCTAGATATGATGAAAAAATATTGCAACCTCATGATAAATATTCGGATAATAAATAAATGTGTTGTAAACACTTAATAATGAAATGAATCGAACGAACACGTATAAGATCTTGTTGGTGTTCGTTCGTTTAAAAAATAAACGTGTTCACGAATTATTTATGAACTCTTACTGAACAAGATTTTTTTTATATTCATTTATTTGAATGTGATCATGTTCATTTGCGTTTGTTTATTAATTTTAGGCAAGGAACACATACAAATGCCCATGAATACAAACGAACACAAACAATATTTATGAGGAAAATGTAAACATAAACGAACTGATGTTAAAATATAATATACAATACAATAAAGGGAGAGAGAGCACCAGACTCAGCCATCCATACAACTAAAAAATAATTGGGTAGGGGTACCGTGCCTTCACAACCGAGTCATTGATCATGTAGCAATTATGGGTTTCCATACTCGAGGATTGTGTGTATGGGGAGCGTTATTAAACATAAAAAACAAAATTGTAAGATTATATATGTGTCACCATATCTAGAACAACAAATTTAAGAAATAAATATGTGTCTATCATCGAAAATTGGCTAATGAAGTTATAATAAAAAATTACTTCCTTAAAAACCAGAAGTATTACACAAATATGCTTAAGCGAGATTTTTCTTTCCAAGTGAATTATTATTAAAAATTGTTGAGGATGTTAAAGCAGATACAAGATTTAAATGGTTTCATCATGGTTAAAAATATCATCATGCCAATTCAGGAATGCACATGATGGAGCTATCATGGGCTAATAAAAACAAGTATTTTTACTTAAATATCTATATGAGTATGGGTAAGTAAGGTCGTATTCACAGGGAATTTATGGTCAGTGTTACAAGGATTAACTAAAGAACTACTATTATACAATCAGAGGTTTGTTTGTTTGTTTGTGAATAAAAACACAATTTGTCGTGTTATCAGAATGAAAGAAGTAACCCCACCTGAAATGCCAATTACCAGTTTAACACAAAACCTCGTTTACTGATTCAACACCACATAGACATAGCCTTGAATTATTGACTTAAATTAATTAGTAGGGACAACTTTTAAATAAACTATAACAACTAACACTCCGTTTGATTATCCCAATTACCCACCAATATACCAACCCGCTAACGATGCAAGGAAATTGTCAATACGCTTGATAAACGACAAAAATTTCAAATATAATAAAATTTACTTGGAAATCAAGACATGTGGTTAAAGTACGAATTATAAGAATCAGAAACATAGTTTAATGTATTTAACTAAGCAATCGTTCATCCGTGGGAAGACACAAGAAGGAGGTCTATGGATCTTCTGTTTAAACTAAACAGGTTACACCAAACGACCTGTTAAGACACGAAAAAATCACCAACTATCATACGACCTGTTTAAGACACGAACATGACCTGTTAAGACACGAACACGACCTATTTAAGACACGAACACGGACTGAATTGGGGAAGCTGTGAACCGAATTGGGAATTGTGGTGTTTGTGAGAGAGATTTAAAAATTATTGTTTGGATTGTGGAAAAAAATCCGTGTGGTGTTTGTGTATAATTCATCCCAGGTCCCACGACTGATGACCCCATGTCCACACTCACATAATATTTTTTTTAATTTTAATTATTAACATTCTTAACGGGTCTTAATAGGTTAACGGGTCTTAATAGGTTAATGGGTTTTAACCTGTTTAGACACGAAACTTGTTAAGCTCTTATCGTGTTGACCTGTTTTAGACACGAAACATGTTAAGGTCAAACAAGAAACAAGATAACTTCGTGTAGCTTTGTATCATGTTATCGTGTTCATGTTAGAATTGCTAGCCCTAATTATAACTAAGCAATCGTTCATCCATGGGAAGTCACAAGAAGTTTAGCCTCGCATGGTTGTCATCACAACCTCAAATCTTGAGTTGGAATGATTAAACATGAGAAACCTGGATGGATGGGATGCCATGACTATGAAAATTGCCTTTCGGGAGCTTTGGAATCACAAAAGCGGCTGAAAGATGAAATGTGGATTGTTTCATGTGATAGGTTAAATTAAAAATATTCCCCAACACTCCTAGGCGCACAACGCGACAAGGATCTCTTACTCCTCCGCGTGGCGCGAAGAAGACAAGTTTGACTATTGTTGACTGTGGCATTGTTGCGCCACACAACAGCTCCTTATGACTCCTTCGTATGGCGTGAAGGAGGTCAGTATCCAGAACTTGTTCTACAAATTCCGTGTTGACCCACCAAGCCCATTTTTCCGCTTGGATGTTCCTTTTACCCCTTTTAATGTGACACTTTGGAAATTTATATCCAATAATATGGCAACATGTGTCCAATAAATTCTTAAATATTCTAGATATGTTTGATGAGAGGGACCAATTTCATAAATATGGAAGATGATACAAGTTAGGGATCAAATGTAATAAAATGCCAAAATTATGCTTCTAACGGTACCTTACGGACCGCAAAGCATATGTCTTACAGTCCGTAATGCATTCAAAAACTGTGGGCACCAAAAGCCCTTATGGACCGCAAGGGCTAACCTTTTGTGGTCCGCAAGGACGTCGCTGGAAGAATGTTTGATGGAGGTATTTTGCTTGTCTGAATTTTTTTGGGCACCTTAAGGGATATATGTATATGACTATTAAGAATGTATATGAGTATGATTTCCGAATATAATTTAAACATCAAGTATTATTCGGTTTCGTAAATAATGCACGTATTCGAGATTGATTAAATATCATGTATTTATGCATAAACAAGTGAGAATAAAGATGTATTTTCATCATGATCGAAGTCTCCGATTTCAAGATTGGAAAATAAAATACAAACACGACGTGATTAAAAGTTTCTAAAAATAGAAATACGATTACAACTTCCTAAATAAGAACAGTGAAAGATGCGAAGCGTTACATCACTTATATGGCGTACCAAACTATATCACGTATGATAGGGGATGCAACAGTGCAACAACGTCCAAGGTGAACGACCTAAATATAATACGACCTGTAAGCAGGGGCAGATGTACCTTACTATAAGGGGTAGCCTCCGCTGCGCTCCAGCGGTAGTGTAAATTTTGAAATAATTTGATGTTTTTTCGATGTTGTTACCCCTATGAAAGTTTTCTAGATCCGCCACTGCCCGTAAATCAGTAAGAGTCTCTCCCTTTTTAGTTGTATACAAGCACCCATCATGACATGTGGACTTAGCTATATAAAGGCTAAGAATTTGGGAGAAGATATGTAATTCATGAAGCGCTCTAACAAAAGATCAAGGAATTAAACATCAAGTACAAATTACAATACAAAGAACAAATAAAATATGAGTTTCAAGACGTTTGAGGTAGGAGATAAAGTTAACATTTACCTTAGCATAGTGAGGGTCACGATTGGAATCTATAGAAATATTAGCTAGAAACATTATTAAATTCCTTAACACGAGGTTCATATCCAATAATTTAAGGTGGTGAATAGTTACAAACATTACCTATCAGATTACATCGATAAAACCTAAGAATTCGAGACCGTGTTTCGCAATTAAGGGGAATGGTGTGGTGCTGATCCTAGAATTAGTGGACTTAGATTAACTAGAAAGAGGCCGTTGGGATACAAAAGGGTCTGGCTTAAAAAGAGCATGCTATGTTTTGAGTTTCAAGCCCCATAAGTAATGGACGAAAATGTCTCTGTAGACAGAATCACAAGGAAAACCTTCACCTAGAATTTTAGATCCAAATTTTATCACCAGCAACTACGATTTCGACCGCATTAGTATTCTCCAATTTATCAATTCGAATTAATTTGTTTCCTTTTTTGTTATAAAAACATGCGAATTTATTATTTGAGTAGTTTATGCGCCTACCCGGACAATTTCGTGATTGTTGCAATTCATATGAGCCCCTTATTAAGTTGCGTTATCTTGTTGAGAGATAAACCCATTTACGATTCTTAAGCTTTATTGGCTATATATTCATGATGTAGACACACAAAAGATTAACTGAAAAAGAACTCAAATAATCATTTCTCATCCGGAAGAGATGAAGCAAAAGCTATATTTGTAGTTACATCAACTTTATGATGTATTAAGGACTTCAATTGATAATGCTTAAATATGTGATGGTTCACAAGCAAAATACCTCCATCTAGTGTAGTGCATGTAGGTCTTCCTTTGTGGTTTGCTGTGTAAGAAAGAGATGGATATTGGATCTTTTTGGTGAAAGTGATGTGAGAGTACGCAAGTTAAAAATAAGGGTTCTTGCATATATATGATGATGGCTCATTTTTTTTTAATTTTTAGAATTCTCTTTTGTTTGAAATTTAGAGTTTTAAATTTTAATTTAGTAAGAACGATTTTGAAACCCAGTTTACAAAATTGTGTCGGAATGTTATTCATTCCTCTGAAATATATGATGATGGCTCATTTTTTTTTAATTTTTAGAATTTTCTTTTGTTTGAAATTAGAGTTTAAAATTTTTTTTTTCACTCCTTTAAAATACTTATTTATTATTTTAATCTATTACCTACTATAAATTGTCAACTTTATCTTCTCAGGTCATAAGCTATCTCTCTTTTTCTTCTCTCTCCATCTCTTAAATTCCCTACAATATACACCACTCAATATATATTATATATATATATTATGATGGTTCATTAAAGAAGAAATTTTATGTGAGAAAAAAAAAAGAAATGTCATAATGATAAAACATTAATTAGTTTATAACCCATCTTATTAATTATGTTATCTCTCATTAATAACAAAAATATTATATCTTATACATTTCAAATTTATCCTACATATATCTTATACTTATTGAGATTTATCCTACACACATGTAAATTTACCATACACATTTCAAAATTTATCCTACACATACTAAAATTTATCCTACAAATGTCGAAAATTGTCCTTCATCATAAATTATTTTATCTTGAAAAAGTAAATTAAAAAAATAATTTACAAATTTAATTAATTAGCTAATTAATGACAATTATAGATTTACCTATATACCCTTTTTTATAATATTAAATACATAAATTAAATAAAGTAAATGGAGAATTTCTATTGGTTTAAAAGTTATTCTTTTTATTTTACAAAAATTTTCTTTTCATTTTAACTCTCCACTATATATATATATAATTAATATATATATTTATATATATATATATATATATATATATATGGGTTAGTTCAAATTAGTATTATCACAAGTTGTGAGAATCATAAGAACTCTTACTTTCTGCGCGAATTGGATCAAAATTTTTTTTACATAAGCATAGATGAAAATATTATAAACACATCTGTAAGAAAAACAAAAAAATTGTCGAGTCCGTAGTTTTGCGTGATGTAAGTGTTTTTACGCATTGATGTAAATTTGTTATGAATATAAATATTTTTTACACCTCATGTAAATGTGTGTATGCGACATTTAAAATTTTCTTTCCTAGAACAAATAATTTTCTTATGATTTTTGAGAATTTTTTTTTAGAAAAACCTTTTATACTACCTAGTTTTCACGGTTCTCACAACTCAATATGGTTCTCATTTAACTTATCCTTATATATATCTAAGTGACAACTTATTTTTTCATTTCTCTTTTTAGTTTTTGTTACATTATATAATTTTTCCAGTAAACTTACTTTCATATATCAATTACAATTTTTTTTATTAATTTTGTAACTACATATTAATTCAGTTATGTGATTTAATTCGGTTTTTAAAGCGGTCTGACTAAAGCCCCGTAATGTTTAGGGATAAGATCGGTGCCCGTTCAGTACCGAATAACGAGAAAAGTGGGT